>JACYVW010000114.1:0-120129 GCA_023065735.1 Coffea humblotiana
TATTTGTCTGTACTTGACGAGGCTGTGGGATGTGTTTTGGGGCAGCACGACGATCTGGAAAAGGAGCAAGCCATTTATTATCTCAGCAAGAAGTTCACACTTATGAAGCAAAGTACACATTTCTTGAAAAGAGTTGCTGTGCGTTGCCTGGGCAGCTCAGAAGTTGAGGCATTATTTGCTTAGTCACACCACTTACCTTATTTCTCGCTCAGACCCTTTGAAGTATTTATTGGAGAAAACGATGCAACTGGGCGCTTGGCTAAATGGCAAATGGTTCTTTCTGAGTTCGATATCATTTTCACCACACAGAAGGCAATCAAGGGGCAGCCATAGCAGATCACTGGCTGAGAATCCAAAGGAGATGATTATCAACCACTTCATACTTACTTTCCAGATGAGGAGGTCTGTTCGTTGGCACAGCGGAAGACATGAATGAAAAATGTTCTGAATGGAGGCTGTTCTTTGATGGTGCGTCAAATTCCTTCGGGCCGGTATTGGAGCTGTTCTAGTATCGCCTGAAGGGAAGCATTATCCTGGTTCCGCTAAACTACGATTTTTCTGTACTAATAATATGGCTGAATATGAAACTTGCATTTTTGGGTAAAAATGGCATTGGAAATGGAGATTAAGGATTTACTAGTGTTCAGCGATTCCGATTTGCTTGTACATCAGACTCTCAAGGAGTGGATCACTCGAGATTCAAAGATCTTGCCCTATCATTGCAGTTACTGGAGTTGGCAAATAAATTTAGGAGTTTGGAGTTTCGACATATTCCCGCGTGTCAAAAATGTTTTTGCTGATGCTTTGGCCACTCTATCTTCAATGATTCAACAGACGAGTTGGTAATCGAGCCTATCCAGATTCATCTACAAGAAAAGCCTGCTCATTGTCTAGCTGTGGAAAAATCTCCGATGGCCGTCCCTGGTACAGTGATATCAAGGAATTTCTCAAGACAGGTCCTATCCTCCTGGGGCCGATGACTGCTAAAAGTTTCTTGCGCAGATTATGTCTAAATTTTTCTTAAATGGAGAGGTGGTATACAAAAGGACGTCAGATTTGGGCTTCTAGGTGTGTTGAAAGATGAAGCAGAATACCTGATGAAAGAAGTACATAGTGGTGTGTGTGGATCACATATGAATGGCATTTATTAGCAAAGAAGATTATGAGGACCGGATATTTTTGGCTTACTATGGAGCATGATTGTGTAGTTTTTTGAAAGTGCATTAAATGTCAATTGCATGGAGATGTTATGCGCACTCCCCCTACAGAATTACACAGTATGACTGCTCCTGGCCATGTTCAATGTGGGGTATGGACGTGATTGGAGCCATTGACCCGCCCCTTCAAATGGGCATCGGTTTATTCTGGTGGCAATTGAATACTTTACCAAGTGGGTCGAAACTGAATCTTATAAGCATGTGACTAAGAAGGTGGTGACGGACTTTTAAGGAAGCATATCATTTGTCGTTTTGGAGTGCCAGAAACATTAATCACCGACAATGCCAAGAATCTCAACAATGATATGGTGGATGGATTGTGTGAACAGTTCAAAATCAGGCATCGAATTCCTCTATCTATAGACCACAGATGAATGGAGCTGTGGAGGCTGCGAATAAGAACTTGAAGAAGATAATTCGAAAAATGATTGAAAGACACCGTGATTGGCACGAGAAGCTCCCTTATGCATTAATGGCGTATAGAACTGCTATTCGGACTTCTATGGGGCAACTCCCTACAGCCTCATGTATGGAATGGAAGCAGTGTTGCCGGCTGAGGTCGAAATCCCTTCATTGCATTTTAATGGAGGCTAAACTGGATGAGGCTGATTGGATTAAACAACGTCATGAGCATTGTCTTTAATCGATGAGAAGAGATTAAATGCCATTTGTCATGGTCAATGTTATCAAAAGAGGGTAGCCCGTGCTTACAATAAGAAGGTCAGACCACGGATATTCACAGAAGGAGATAAAGTGTTGAAACATATTTTGCCAGTGCAAGAGCTAAGGGAAAGTTTGCACCAAATTGGCAAGGCCCTTTTATTGTCCAGAAAGTTTTGCCCGGTGGAGCACTCGTTCTCGCAGAAATGGATGGGCAAGTGTTCCCTCAACCATCAATTCGGATATGTGTAAGAAATTTTTCATATGATACATGGAATTTTCCTTTTAGGGTTAATGTAAAGAATGGAATGAAAAGTCAGGCCTTCTTCCTTTCCAATCGAATATTCTATCCCTAGTTATCCCTTTTGAACCTTCAAAAAATTATTTCGTTTGGCAACCCCTGAGAATCGCAAACCCCACACTGGGGCAAATTTTGAGTTGAAAAAAAAAAAGAAGAAAATCTCCCTTGAGAATAAATTGGGGCAATTATTAATAGGGTTAATTTGAAGATGCGATCTCAAAATCTAAACATTCATAAATCCGCCTTCAAGCCTTAACTTTTCTTAACACCCCACCAGACCCCATTACAAAAACCAAAAGTCCTGACTTCTGTTCTTTATATGGCCTTTTTAGGACAATTTCTAATCAAATGGCACATGATGTCAAAAACACCTTCACCTATTTTGCAAGGGAAGGATTGTTATACTGATGCCATTATTTCTTAAAACACATTTGAATTAACCTGCGGTGGACAAATTTGTGTATTAGGTGAAAACCCGCAAGGGCACCTTTGAAAAAAAAGAGAAAAAGAAAAAAAAAAAGAAAAAGAAAAAAAGAAAGAAAGAAAGAAAAGAAAAGAAAAGAAAAAAAAAAAAAAAAAAAAAAAAGAAAAAAGAAAAAGAAAATAAAATAAAATGGGAGGGGGCAACCTTAGCGAAAACCTGAAAGGGCACTAAGGTAGGGTTTTATAAGGAAAGTGAGTTTGGATCTGAAAACTGGTGACTTAGTTCGCTGGAATTTCTCCTCACATTGTGGTTCTATTGACAAGCATTGAACTCCGGAGGGATGATATCCAAAGGGTCAAGCGTAGCATTTTGTTCGAGAACAAAAGTGTTCGATTTATCAAACTTTTGAATTTAGTGTACAAGTTTATTTATGTGAAATGATTTTTCATACAATAAAAGTAGATGGTTGTGTTTATAGAATCTTTATCATCATGTGTAAATAGAATATTTTGCATGTGTTTCATGGTCACATTTGTCTCTTTCATTTTTCAAACGGCAATCCCTAGATTTATCGAAAGTAAATGGATACTAAATAACACGATTTAAGTATGAGAAATTATGGAAGTTTGATATTGTTCGCAGGGCAAGGTTGAAGTACTCGATACGTCAAATAAGAAGTCCAAATACTCATGTTTACACATTTCTTGAAGAAGGGGTTGATCGGATGGTGGCGCATTATCTATCATTATTTCTTTTCTTGCAGGTCCAACAGTCCGATAGCATTATGGGGCAATTTTTTAGAAAAATCGTTTGTCTTTTTTTCCAAATTCTACAAAATTTTGCACAAATTTTCCAAATGAAGGCAGGCTCGGTTTTCATCCCACTGACCAAGTGAAGGCAGGCTCGGGTTTTCATCCCACTGACCAAGTGAAAGCAGGCTCGGGTATCATCCCACTGATCAAATGAACGGAAGACTCGGGTTTCATCCCACTGACCAAGTGAAGCAGGCTCGGGTATTCATCCCACTGACCAAATGAAGGCAGACTCGGATTTTCATCTCACTGACCAAATGAAAGCAAGCTCGGGTATTCATTCCACTGACCAAATGAAGGCAGGCTCGGGTTTTCATTCCACTGATCAAGTGAATGGCAGGCTCAGGTTTTCTTCTCACTGACCAAGTGAAAGCAGGCTCGGGTATCATCCCACTGATCAAATGAACGACAGGTTCGGGTTTTCATCCCACTGACCAAGTGAAAGCAAGCTCGGATATTCATCCCACTGACCAAATGAAGGCAGGTTCGGGTTTTCATCCCACTGACCAAGTGAACGGCAGGCTCAGGTATTCATCCCACTGACCAAATGAAGGCAGATTCGGATTTTCATCCCACTGATCAAATGAACGCAGGCTCGGGTATTCATTCCACTGACCAAGTGAAAGCAGGCTCGGGTATCATCCCACTGATCATTATATATTCCAACCCACGACAGAACAACTGTAGGTAAGTATTTGGTGTCTACGTCTTTGTCTTGAATTTCTTCGAAACTCAGACAAAGAGGGGCAAACTGTAGACACCAAATTTAATTTATTTTATTTGATAATTATTACCTATTTTTATTTATTTATTAATCTCATGATTTTTTTTTCAGCATTTTAGGTGTCAAATTTTTATTTGTATTTTTTAGCTTTATTATTTTTGTTGATTAAATGTATTATTCATTTCTTGCTTAATTGGTGGCTTAATTTTTTATTTTTAAGACATTTTTAGCATTAAAATTTATCAAAAAAAAGAGGAAAAAAAAAAAAAAGAAAAGAAAGAGAAAATTGTTCACAAAAACATGTTTTAAATCTTTTTAAATTCAATTTTATAAAAAATTAGTTGGTTGTTTACGATAAATTGATAATGCATGTTATCTAATTTTTTATTGATTGGGTTTCATTTTCATTGAAAATCATTTCCTTCTTTGTGTGCTAATTAAGTTAAGTTAAAAAAAAAGGGAGGAAGCTGCACGCGCGCTATTTCTTTCCCATGGCTTCTGATACGAAGCCATGGGAAATGCTACAATGTGACCTGCGAGATAATTTTCTCACTACTTTTCCACGTTACCGTCCTTCTTTTTTCCTACCATTGGATCATTTCAACTTCACCACACCTGGCCTTGATCCAACAACACCAAGAAATGTAAGGTAAAAGCCATCGAATGGTCTAAAATGGAAACTGAGAATGCAGCTTCAAATCCCCTCCTTCGATCTTAGGTTTGGGGGGGATTGAATGCCTATAAAAGGCTTGAGAACAGGTGACGGCAAAGGAAGAGAGGATCAAGGAGATGAATGAGGCTGGCGGCTAGAGAGTTTGAGAGAGAGAGGATCTAAGAGAGTGAGTGACGGCAGGGAGAGGGGAAAAGAGAAAAGAAGAGAAAAAAAAGGTGGCGGCTGGAGAGACTTTGAGGGATAGAAACAGAGAGTTTGAGAGGAAGAGATAGAGAGAAAAGAAACCAAAAGGGGGGCGTCGGGGAAGAAAAACAGAGCAAGAGAGAAACAAAAAGAAAGAAGTTACAGGGGAAGAAGCAAGAAAAATCGAGAGAGGGTTAGGAAAAATCTGGAACGTTGAGAGAGAGCTAGCGGTGAAGGAATCTGGGCAAAGAGCTGGGCAAGATCAGAGGAAAAAGGAAGGAAAACAGCAAAGGAAAAGAGAGAGTAATGAGATCGAAGGAGATTCAAACGGAAGGGAAGGGATTCTTTGAAATCTGTGACATCTCACGTCCATTCTACTTCGCTAGGGTCCTAAGGTAATTATCATTTCTTCCTTTGTGGTTTTAACAAGATTTTTATGAAAATCCAAGCCTGGGGACATGAATCTTGGACGGTTTGCTGCTGGTTTGAACTTTCATTGGTGCTATAACTTTGCTATGCTTGTGTTTGATTACCTTTGATTCGGTAGAAGGCCATGGGACTAAACTTGCTAGGAAAATGGGTTTGAGGTTCTCTGTATAGTTTCATATGATGAATCCATGAGTCTTTACTCGATGTTTATGGCTGGATTTCATGTGTTTGAACAAGTGACTCAGAAAATGGCATAAAGTTTCGATCCAATCTGTTTTCTAACGTGTCCTTGGTTGCTGATCTTTCCCTTTCGTTGCTGATTTCTGATGAATATGATGTTATGCCCCTGTTCTTGGATCTTTTATCATGGTCTGGTCTATCAGGACTCTTAGAAGAAGACCTGCGCATGAGAATTTTTTGCTGCAACAAATGCTAATTTCTTGGCTTGTTGCAGCAGTGTGAACAGATTTCCTTTTCTTTTTGGTTGTTGAAGTTTTTGGCTTGCTTGATGTCTTTGGGTCTGTTTCCTAAAAGTTTTAAGGTTTTGGTGTTTCCCTTCTCTTTTCTTGTGTTTGTTACGCTTCTGGGAATCCTACCACACTCAAATCGTTGGAGTTTGCTTTAGTTATCTTGGGTCATACGCGTTGGTCTTTTTTCGTTCTCCCTTCTCTCATTACTGATGTTCTCTTCTGTTTTGCACGTTATTGTTTTAGAAACTTCGTTGGCCAAATTTGAGTAGCTTCATGGATGTTCTTGGTCATTATGTTGGAGTGTTGAGATCATTTTCTTGTTAGAATGCCATGTTATAACTTCCTTTGTTGTTGTGAAAATGAATCGAATAGTTGAGAGTTGCTAAAACTTGCAGAGGCCTGCGGCTAAAATTGTAGCAGAAATGATAGAACCAGTTTGCCGAAAAGCTTTCGTTTGCATGCTCTTGCTTTTCTGGATTTTTGCGTTCAAAATGAAAAGAAAGCTTGGTTGTCTTGTTGTTTAGCCCAAATATCGGTTGACTGAGATATTAGTTGCGCTAGGATGCGTGGGAGATTAATTTGAGAAACCCAGAAAATTGCAGGAATTTCTTGCTGGAGATTTGCATGCATGAAATAATTTCAGAAATTGCACCCTGACCCCTCAAGTTCCCTATAATTCTATTATGGCCCAGAAACTTTGGAAATTCGATCAATTTTGTCCCTTTAACATGTTATTCCCTTTGATATGATTTAATGTGGTTTTGGGTAGAATATGCATGAGTCTTTAGAATGAATTTGAAGGTTTAATAACTTTTTATAGATTTATGATTTTTTATTTAGATTCTTAGTGAAATTTTGGGTAATCTACTTGTTCAATCATAGTAAATTGGTTTTCGATTATTTTTGTGAATTTTAGCATTTGGTTGGTAGGTTTCACTTTAAGTTCTTGATTTTAATTGATTGCCTTTTAGATCTTTCATATTTGCAACAATAGTGATTTTGATCCCTTAATTTCTTTAGTTCTCTCAAATTGGGTCTTTGTTTGTGTTAATTTATCAAATATGGTTTGTTTTCTTTTATTTGAATACCTTGATTGATTTAATTTTGTGTTTATCTCTATTTTGTGATTATTTGTTAATTAAAATGGTGCATTGACCCTTTTTATTGTTTTGGAGGGTAAATAAGTAAATTCGTGTCATTAGGGCCCCAACTCAAGGGATGTACACTCTGTCCCTTATTTTCACTTTATTTGACCCTATGTGCACTTATGTGACTTTATGTGTTCAATTGTATGCCTTTTGAATGTTTCATTTCGTTTCATTTATTTGCTTTATTTGTTTTAATTTTTGTATATTTATTTTAATTTAATTATTTGGGAAGGCAATTAAATGCCACAATTGTAATAGTTAGGTTGCTATATCATTTTAATTTAATTCTTTCCCCCTTTTAGATTGTAGTTGGGCTCCCCGAATGTAATAGTTAGGGATTTATTCGCTTTCCTTGTTTTGTGTGCCTAGCATGCCTATGTGTTACGTGTTTACCGCTTTTCTAGGATTTGCATCTAGATATCATGCTTATTTGCTATGTGCTTATGTGAATTTATGTGTTTATTTGCTTTTTATTAGTTTTACAATGATTTATTTGGTTATAATGAATACATGACGTCACCACAACTAGTCCAACGCTAGTTGTGGCCTCTTTTTTCCGATTTCTCACTAGTCCAACGCTAGTGAGAAAGTAGAAATATGGGCTAGTCCAATACTAGACCCTTAGGAGCCCTTCGAGCGTTAGATCATAATTGCGTGATGAAATCACTTCATATCATGCATGTTTTTTTTTACTTTTAGGATTTTTACCATTTTGTATGACACTTTCCCTATATATGTACATCCATTATCCCATGTTCCCCTGTATACGTATATCCCTTATCCCATATTTTCCCTTATAAGTATATTCATTACCCCTTTGTATGAAAACATGACATTAAATTTGCATTTCATTTAAGGGAATAGAAATTAGGTTAGATCATTGCTTGATTAGATAGGAAATACCCCTTGAGTATGGAATATGGACGAGTTTGGCTTTGTTAGCCTTAACACGCTCGTATTCCCTCTAATTAAAGGGGAAATTGAGTCACGAACAATAGTCCCCCGTACCCGATATGATGCATCCCTTTTAGATCATGTATTTGTATATAAATTATTTATTATTTTTATTTGATTTTTCCTTTTCATTTCTCTTTGACTCTCATATTTTTGCACAATTCGTGATTTCTTCGAAAGTTTACTTTTGGGCATCGCAATTAATGCGAATTGCATCAAATAATTTCGAAGAGATATTTTTGACCCTCCGATACCCTCTTAGATCTAGAGTTTGCATTCATATAGTACTTCCAAAATGTGATAAATTTTTAGGTTAAAATAAGAAAATCCTTTACTAAATCACGCAACTAGCCTTGACTAGGTTGAGAGGGTGTCTTGGATTTTTATCCTTGCCTTCCCTCTCTTCAAATGTGACTCCCGAATCTTTTCTCTGATTTTCGTGGATTTAGGAGTCGTTTAAAAAGGGCTTTCCATAATTTTGTTTAAAAAAGTTCATTTTAGGTGATTTGGTACACCTTAACTCTATACCAAGTGGCGACTCCAATTTTTTATTCAAAACCCTTTTTAAACTATTATTTTGGGTCTAATCGTTACATTTTCAAAGTCCCATTTAGACCCTTTTCATTTTCCTTATTTATTTTCTAACAAATCAAAAACACATTTTTTTAAATCAAAGTCAACCAAAAATTCATTTTCTTAAAACCATTTATTTTTCTTATTTTCAAAAATGGGGCGCGACACTAACTTTCAAATATAAAAATTGAGAAAAATATTAAGATAAAATTCATTATCAAATCTATAACAAATAAATAATAACGAAATGAATGAAATGCAATAGATTTTAAAACAGCTAAATGACAAAATCTTTAGCTTCTCACTTGTCTTGCAAATATTCAAGATATTTCTTTTTGCATTTCTTCCTCTACTTTCCAAGTTGTTTCTTCCAATTCGTGATTTTTTCCAAAGGACTTTAACCAAAGGGAATTTGCTTTCCTTAACTCATTCACCTTTCGATCTAGAAGTTGTACTGGTCGTTCCTCGTAGGTTAGGGTCTCATCAATTCTCAATATCTTTTGGCTTGAGTACATGAGTTGGGTCTAGATGGTATTTCCTTTAGCAACGAAACATGAAAAACATCATGAATTCTGAACATACTCACGGATAACTCCCAACCAATATGCAACTTTTTCTCACTTGTTGGAGAATTTTAAAGGGTCCCACATATCTCGATTTTAGCTTTCTTGCCCTTTCCGGCCTGACATTTTTAGTGGTGTAATCTTAAGAAACACCCTATCTCCAATTTCAAATTCCAAGTCTTTCCTCCGATTATCCACCTAACTTTTCTGTCTGCTTTGGGCCGTTTGAGTTTTTTGACATATCAACTTCACATTCTAATAGTTTCCTCAACCCATGGTACTGTTGAAGGATTTTAAAACTTTCCTTTCTCCTATTTCATCCCAATAAATCGGTGATCGGCACTTTCTTCCATAGAAAACTTCATACGAAGCCATTTGAATGGATGAATGATAGCTATTGTTATCTGTAAATTCAACCAAAGTCAAGTACTAACCCAACTTCCACCAAAATCCATGATATATGCCCTTAACTATCTTCACAGGTTTGGATGGTCCTCTCAGATTGTCCGTCCGTTGGGGATGATAAGTCGTGCTAAAATTTAGTTTGGTCCTTAAAGTTTCTTGCAATTTTTGCCAGAATCGGGATACAAATAGAGGATTCCTATCAGAAACTATACCACTGACACCCCATGTAACCTCACAATTTTATCCAATATAATGTAGCAAGTTTCTCTAAGAATACTTCATATTAACTGGTAAGAAATGGGTGGACTTAGTAAACGATCTACAATAACCCAAATTGCATCATATCTCTTTTGGTGTCCGTGGTAACCCGGATATAAAATTCATAGTGACATGTTCCCCACTTCCATTCTGGTATCTCCAAGGGTTGCAGTAGTCCAGATGGTTTCTGGTGTTCGGCTTTCACTTGTTGACAGGTAAGACAAGTTTGGACAAATTGAACGATTTTCATTTTTAATGTTATCCCACCAATACAGCCACTTTAGTTCTTGATACATTTGACTACTTCTGAAATGTGCGGTATATTTAAAACGATGAGTCTCCTCCAAAATTTCCCTTTTTAACTCCTCATCTTTTGGTATTACTAGCCCGATTTCGGAACTTTAGGATCCCATCGGATCCAATTTTAAAATCTGGTAACCACTCTTTTGTTATTTTTTCTAACCACTTTTGCACCATAGGTCTTTCACTTGCGTTTCTTTAATCCGATCCAGTAAAGTAGATCTCAACCGTAATATTTTCAAAAATTACTTTCTGTCTTTCAAGGTGAGGGTTCCACTTACTAACTTTCTCCAACAAATCCATTCCTTAACCATTAAACTGGGCCACTTGACCTTTTCGACTTAAAACATTTGCCACCACAATTGGCCTTTCCAAAATGAATAATTAGTAGTATATTCGTAATCTTCTAAAAATTCTATCCACCAATGTTGTTTAAAATTCAATTCTTTATGAGAAAAGAGATACTTAAGATTCTTATGGTTCAGTATATACCTCAAAATTACCCCATACAAATAATGTCACCATTTCTTCAAAGCAAAAACTACAGTAGCTAATTATAAGTCATGGGTTGGGTATTTCTGCTCATGGAGTTTTAACTTCTAGTGGCGTAAGCAATCACGTTTCCGTTTTGCATCAATATATACCCTACATCCTTCTCTCAAGACATTTGTGTACACTGTGAAACTCTCATTCTCCTTTGGCAAAGTTAAGACTGGCGCAGTGGTCAAACGCTTCTTTAACTCTTGGAAACTGACCTCACACTTCGCATCCCAAACAAACTTACCATACTTCTTTAGTTAACTCGGTTAAGGACCCTGCAATTCTAGAGAAGTCCTGGATGAATCGACTGTAATATCCTGTTAAGCCCGAGAAATTACGAATTTCGGTCAGGTTCTTTGTTTGCTTCCATTTAGCAACAGCTTCCACCTTAAACGAATCTACAGTGATTCCATCCTTTGAGATTATATGCCTTAGAAACGATATTTTCTCCAAACCAAAACTCACATTTACTGAATTTGGCATAGAATTGATGCTCTCTTAGCGTTGTTAAAACTATTCTCAAATGCTGTTCATGTTGCCTACGAGTCTTAGAATAAACCAGAATATAATCAATGAACACTACAATAAACTGGTCCAAATATGATTTAAAAATTTGGTGCATTAAATCCATGAAAGCGGTTGGGGCATTCGTCAATCCAAAAGGCTTGACGGAAAATTCAAAATACCCATATCGCGAATTAAAAGCAGTTTTAGGCACATCTTCCTTCTTGATCTTTAATTGGTAGTATCCTTGCCTAAGATCCAGTTTAGAAAAACCACGACTCCTTGCAATTGATTAAATAACTCATCAATATGCAGTAAATTCAAACCCGATAATCTATACATAATCTCAAACTCCCATCTTTCTTCTTAACAAATAATACTGGAGCTCCCCATGGAGATTCACTTTCTTGAATAAATCATCACTCTAACAAATCTTGCAATTGCACTTTTAATTCCTTCAACTCGGCAGGTACCATCCTAAAGGGAGTTTTTAAAATAGACATTGTTCCAAATACCAAATCAATCTTAAATTTCACCTCCCTCTCTGGTGATAACGATACTAACTCATCAGGAAAAACGTGTGAATATTCTCTTACTACTGACACATCTTTGATCTCTATCTTATCCCCTAGAGTATTGATGAGAAAAGTTAGGTACCCTTGGCCTCCTTGACTTAACAATTTTCTAACTCGAATGCCCAAAATAAGAGCAGACGAGACTAATCTACCCCTCACATCTACCCTTAAAGTGGTTTCTCCAGGTATACCAAATTCAATCACTTTTGTCCTACAGTTTAATCGAGCATGATATTGAACTAACCAATCCATCCCTAGTATGACGTCATACCCTTTGATATCTAATCTTATCAAATCTACCAAAATTTCAGCTCTCCAACACAAATCTCGCAATTCTTATAAATAATGTTGGTAATTAAACATTGAGACCGGTAGGGGTCCTAACTTCCAGATCATTGGGTAACTGATCAGATTTAACATCAATTCTATACATGAAGTAGGAGTCACAAAGGAATGAGTTGAACCAGGATCTATTAGGATCTTAACCAAGCGATGAAAGATAGAGATCGTACCTTCAACAACTTCAGATGAATCCGGGGCTTGGTGTTGATCTATTACATACACCCTGACTGGCACTCTCGGCCTGCTCCCTCCTACGTTTGATTGCCTAGGGTTTGCCTAGTCTAATCGTTGAGCGTCACTCCCTTCTCTATGCAAATTCGGGCAATTGCTAATCCTGTACTTGGTACTTCCGCAACGCAAACATTTCTACCCTTTCCTCTAACACTCACTCTCAGTATGGTTAGGTTTTTCACAAAATTCACAAGGAACTGCTGCTTGCCCTCCTTGTGAGGCAGTTCTTGTTATCCTTGCCCATATTGGGCTCCTCTTGACAGATCTCCTCTCGGCGTCCCAAAATTCTTACTTCTCCTACCCCTTTTCCAACCTTGGATGGAGGTACACTCCGATCGACTTGCCCCAGGTTAGCACTTGGTACACCTCTCTTTCTGGCATGAAAGGCCTTTACTTAAGACCTTGCGGTTCAACCCTTTGAGCCTTTTCAAGTGCTTCCCCAAAAGTGGTGATTTGAGCGGCTGCTAATACTTCTTGGATTTCCACATTAAGGCCTTGCACGAAGCGTCTTATTCTCCTTTGCTCCGTTACTACTAGTTCAGGGGTAAATTTTGATAATTTAGTAAAGTGAGTCTCATACTCAGCTACACTTTGAGATCCCTGACGAAACTTTATAAAGTCATCCTCTCTTTTCTCCTGGATCAAGGGTGTGGAAATTTTCATTAAATTCCCAAATAAAGTTTATACATGTTCTAGGGGTTCGTTCCCTTTCCCACCTAACTCGTATGACATTTCCACCAGGATCGGGTAGCTCCGTCCAAATTGAAAGGTGGGCAAAATTCACTTGCCTCTCTTTCGAATAATTCAAGACCACGAAAATATCCATCATCTTTGCGAGCTAATTCTCGACTACTTTCCAGATCAGGTCCTCCCAAGAAATTTAGGGGAGAAAATTTTTTGGAATCGTTCTAAAGCTCTATCTTCTCTTTTCATAGGATTTACAGGGTTTCTAGGCTGATTAGTGGGATTTTGGTCTTGACGATCCACTAATTGAGTCAATAGATCAGTCATACGATTAATGGCCGTAGCCACTTGGTCTCCCATTCCAGTCCCTGGTCCCCTGATTTTGATTTAACCCCAGATCTCATCACCCCCTTGTTCTTGAGATTGTTCCGGGTCCACGCCCACGCCACGCTCACTCCTCCTACCTTCCCATACTTATAATGGTCTAGATATACATGATATTCATCAAACATGAAGGTAACTAGAAATATCAAGTAACAAGATATTGTAAATTCAAGAAGCCACGTACAATAAACATATAATAATTTTTTATAAAACACAAGTTTTTTATTCATCGTCCATCAAGGTCAAAACTAGAGTTAGTAAGTACTAAATAGGATCAAGTCGCATAGCAAATACATAAAGTCATCACAAAAATATGGGCAACAAGTCCCTTACAAAAAGTCAAAACGAGTACATCCTAACTCTCAACCCATTCCTTTTTTTACAAAAGGTCAAAACAAGGGGTCATGTCGTAAATCACTGGTTTGACTCTTGGCGGCTCACCCCCAAGCCAGAAGCTTCCCCTTCCTCAGTGGGGTTCAGATTCAGACGCATTTTCAACACTAGAGGATTCATCGTCCCGAACTCCAAGTAAGACCTCACAGTTATTCAAAATTCTTTCAACTGTATTCCTTAATCCCTAACTCCCTTTAGTAAGGTGGTCTTAACCTCTCGTAGTTGCTCATGAAGAGCATTCATTCGTTCTTGCTCCTCGAGTACACTCCCCATAAACTCCTAAATCCTATCCTTTTGCATCAGCATAATGGCCCTCATTTTTTTCTATCTTAGCTTGGGCTCTATCATTGTCTCTTATTATTCTTCTCCTCTCATCTACGACTGCCAAGACCACTTGGCCCGGATAAGAGTAGGTTTTCCAACAATCACGTCGCCTAATCTTACGTGCCGGATTTCCAACATCAAAGAGGTCCCGCTAGCCTTTCTCAATAATGAACCATCGGGCGATGCCTCTGAGGTTGCTCCCTTTCACCCCTTCCGTCAGTTTCTTCCATATCCTACAAATCACAATTCAAAACTTAAACAAACTTAAACATAGTTAAAAACCTAGACCCTAACACTTCATACTATCACGAATTGACTTCCCCAACTCTACTCAGACTATTTCAAATCCTAGGCTCTTATACCAACTGTGACGAATCCCACCTCCTCCTAAGGCGAACCAAAAGGGTTTAGTAGGCCTGCCTGCCCAACTCTAGTTAGAACTCAAGCACTAACTTATTAACAAACCTATTAAAACAAGAGTCACATTTTCATCAATAATACAAAATGAACATTGGCCGAAAACATAAGTTTGTAATTAATACAATCCTTAAAATACATTACTAGATCCATTTACAACAGTCGAGTTCCCAACTTACAAAACAACAAACTAAAAGTCGGTACAACTGTGCTGAAACAAAAGATTCCGACAAAATCAGGCCCATCCTAGTCACTCACCCAAGAGCTCACCTCCCTGTAAGGAAAACAAACTAGAAGGGTAAACTTTCGCCCCATGAGGTTCCAAGAAAGTCATGCAAGTAAGGATATCATACTCAATCCCCAAAAACACAATACACCACAATATAAAGCTAGTACACTTCAATTAATAATTCACATATTCATTTGAAAGGACACAGGGCTTTTAGGAGCTTGTTCAAGTAATTTGATCAAGAACCAAGATTTCGTTGACACTCCGTCAACATTATACCAAAATACTATCAAGTATTTCACCACTTCATGTCATTCTCCAACCACCTTTCAACCCCAAACCGGACCCGCACTGTCAAAATCAAGAAGGGTAATATTCGAGTATACCTGTTCAAGTTCAAGAGCTAAACTACAAGTTCAAGTCCAAATCCACTTAACAAGACCCATGGTTCATTGATCTCATCGACCAAGCCCTTGTTGGCTCGACTCAACCAACTAGCCAATGGGGTTTGGGGCCCCAAGCATGCAATAGAGTTGATGAAATAACCACCCAAACAACCATCAAGTGAAACACAAGTAAAATAGTTCATTTAGTACAAATATCAAGAATCTAGCCATAAAGGATCGAGTATGATAAAGTACATCCTCGTTCCGATATTATCAAGTCAAGAACAAGTATCTCAATCAAGCAAGCATGTCATTCAAGAAAAATAACATTGCACGTAGTCACTTCACATGCATTCAGAACACTCACCAGGACAACAAATCTTATGTGTTCACCTCAGGAGCAATTTCGGCTTCACTTCCAAGCTCTAGAATCAAGTATATGGAGTGCATTACGATCTACTACTCCAAGCCACAATATTTAAACGAAACTACGCCCAAATTCCAACTAAGAAATCTCACCCAAAATCACATGATTTCTAAATCAATTTAAGAAGAAACATCCACGTATACGTTAAGTCAAAGATTTAAACAAATGATAGTGTAACATTTTCTCATTTCTATCCACCAAATGGAATTTAAAATTACCCAAACCAATTTTCTCCTAGGCTGAAAATTTATTACCTGAAACTTGTAAGAATGAGGTTTTTACCTTTTAAAACCTTCCATTTTCCACCCCAATTCACTACTCATACTAGGGTTAAAGTCTAATCATGGGTTTAGGGCATTAATACGACAAATTCACCACACAAGACCAAGAACAAAGCTATATAAGGTCACTTTCTCTTTTGGTCAGTTTTGAACAAATTTTCCAGCCATGAAAATGGTGAAAGAAATGGTGTTTTTTACCACTTAAAACTCAAGATTTTAGTTCAATTCCAACACATATTTATAGCCTAAAGTCTTATAGAGTTTCTTGAACAAAATTAAGATTAAAATCATCATGAGAATGTAGAATTCAAGCTAAAATTTCAGCCTTTAAGTTCGGCCATCAAGCAGAATTTTCTTACAATTTTTCCAACATTTCTCCAACTAATTTACCAAATCCAACCAACCATACTTAGCAAATCCATAAGGTTTCATTTCCAACATAACATTAGAAGTATATAAAGCCAAAATCTCAACAAGAAAACCACCATAATCATATATATATATATATATATATATATGCAAACACTAAAACTCAAATATGAAGTACAAGTATCATTAACTTAAGAAACTTCCAAGATTCACCACAAATCTTGTCTTTAATCCAACAATCTAACTTGTTTTCAACATAAAGTGAAGAAACGAAGGATTATCTAGCATTTACCTCTTTTGCTTTCCAACCAAGATGAAACTCAACCCAATCCACCAAATCTTCTTCCTTTCTAAGCTTAAGCCAAGGTTGATAGGAAATCCCAAGTTATCTTCTTTCTTTTCCCTCAAAATCCAAACAAGATTGAAACTAGATTGGTTGAAGCTTTTCTCCCTTTTATTCCTCTCAAGTCACGGCCCTCTCTCTCTCTCACTTCCTCTTGGTTTGTTTGTTATTTTTAAGTCAAGAAATGAAAGGGAAATTGGTAAGAAGGCTTGATCAAAAGTCTTAAAGGATTAAAACTTGGTTCCTATGATGCCAAGTGTCGCTTTCTTGTTGTTTCCTACCCAAATATCTCAATTCTCTCTTATTGCTTCTAAACTCCCTATTTTATTCACTAAAGTTCTCTTTTATACCCTATTAAAAGTCGCAGTTACCCCATTCTCTAACTTTCAAATATAAAAATTGAGAAAAATATTAAGATAAAATTCATTATCAAATCTATAACAAATAAATAATAACTAAATGATTGAAATGCAATAGAGTTAAAATGGCTAACGTGACAAAATCTTTAGCTCCTCACATGTTGTGTAGGTAGGATGACTTTATATAGGAAGAGATAATACCTAAGACAAGTTTGACTAGATCAACAAATGTTAACACCTTATTTTTTAGATACGCACGACCCATGTAGGGCAAGCTGCAAACATACATCTCATGTAACTGAGACTCCAAACATCTGCCAAGGTTTGCCGATTGTAATTTATATCAATTCCAACACTAAAATGAAAACTGAATATATGATTAAAGACAAAGCTGATGTTTTATACATAAATATATAGGCTCAGCCCCAAATGTTTGCTGTAAGACCTCGTGTCGACATGGTGGACACATAAAAATCTTTAGGTTGATCTGCAATTGGTAACTTTAAAACTTTAGTCTAATTCCAACTTAGATTTCACATATCCTATGTTACTTAGATTCCAAATTGACAATTATAGATCAACCAGTGATATGCAGTAGCTGTACTGAGCTGTTGACTGATGCTATAAAGATTTGCCAAGCTTAACTGTAGTCGAGGGTAACACTCTACTATAAAGCAGTCACCTATACCATGATAAACTATGTTCCTAAATAGTAATGACTGGCAATTATTGATTTAGGATGTTCATCTTCAACAGCTGTGAGCACTAGCAAAGCATCCTCTCAAAGGAAGACATTGAAGTAGAAGACAAGCTAAAATTTTCAAATATGTAAAAGCACCACGCATTTTATACATACACCCCAAAAAAACTAAACATTTATAAGAATAAGTTGTTCTAATTATATCAAAATTATTGATTAGTAGAAGCTTCTGCAATGAACAAAGAAACTACAAAAAAGAAGCAGCCTGGACGACGTAAACAAGGTAAATAAACATCTAAGGAAAGTGTTTTTAAAATGGCTGAATATAGGTAGAGCTGTGACTAAAGGAACTGAATTGTTATCCTCTGTCATCTTAGAAGCTGATACTTTATCTGAAGTAGATGACAATAAGTATTGCGGGGCAAAAAAATTCTTTTCGAAAACTGCTAATTTTTGCTACTCAGATGGAGAAGTAGTGTTGAAACAAATAAGCTTCAGATATATTGGTTGAATTATTTACGGGTCAAACTGAAGAAACTTTGTGTTTTAGGACATACGTAAGAGCCTATAACAGCATGTTTGCCTTTACGTCATTTGGAGTTCACTATGACAAGTCATTATGTAAGAGGACAAATGGTATATACATATTTAAGATACAAGAACAAACTTATCACTACATTAATCAACTTATACCTCATAGAGGATCAGGGATGTTCTTACAACTATATTTTCATGACACTGAACATGAGGTGGAGAATCGAATGGCATTTTCTGCAAAATTCAATGAGAATGTGGTCTTAAAGCTCATAGAAGTGATGAAAAACAACCCTTATGCTTGCTTCTTCCGTAGTCTATGTCATGTCCCTAATTTAGAATCCTATCAGATAATTCTCAAAATTCATTGTGATAGTGATCAAAGAGTATTTAACAAGCCAACTGTATCTCAAGTGGCAGCGCTTTAGGTTGAGGGTGAAGGCTCAGAACAAACATATTCTAGGCATATTCAAGTGTATACTAAAGGTGGAGAAAGCCGTAGAATTCAATACTATTATGGCTATTATGATCCTTTGCAGTATCCATTATTATTTCCCGTAGGTGAAACAGGGTGGCAACCAGGAATTATGAGATTAGGGACTGAGAACCCAAAAAAATGAAAGAGATGTACTAAACATTATACAGATAATGCAACTTTACACAGTTTTAGATCTGCTGATGAAATGATACAGTCTGAGAAACAAGATCAGTAAAACAGGCAAGACTAAAGTTTTATCTGTTAACGCTATGTTTCAGGCAAGTAACTAAAGGAAATTTTTGCCCTTTTATGAAACAGCTTTCAACCAGTTTGAAGACTCAAAAGAATATGTGTTGATGAGGGAATATTATGCATATGGTTTCAAATGAGAAAATAAAATACACCTGGGATTTTGAACACTGCTCAAGAATTCCAATAGTATGTAGTCGACAAGTACGTGAAAATAGAAATACAAAGACTTGACTTCCATAGGAAGAGATAGTGTGACAGCCCCACCTTCCCCTAAGGCGAACCAAAGGGTTCGGCGGACCGCCTGCCCAACTCTCGCCAGGACTCGTTCACTCACATCAAAGAAAGTAAAATAAAGCCTCGAGAATAAGCGGAAACGAAACCCAGACTTGAAACATATACTTACATTTATCCCAAACTCAACCAATTACATAGTCCCAAATATATACATAAGCTTTAAATTCTTAGTACATTCCAACCCTAATCAAGCACTAGAACGAGATCAAAAGCCAAAACAATACAAAAAGCTAAACTATACTATGCAGGTCTCTCGCCCTTGCTCGCAACCCCTGTTAAGGAAAACAAAGACGTGGAATGAGCTAAAAGCCCAGCGAGGTTCTATATACTCAACTAAGCAATTAAAACAAGGACATTAGCACGTAATAACAAGTAATCCAGGTAACATTTACGATATAAAGCAAGAGTAACACATTCATTAAAAGGATACGTGAAGCCATTCGTTCGTTCGTTCGTTCATCGACCATCCATTCCTTCAATCATTTAGAAAATTTCATTTGACTTTGAAAATCCCTCCGTCATTCTTGCCATTCATTCGTTCATTTCGTTCTTCCCCTTCTGGCCAGCGCACTGGCCAGTCCTTCCCAAACTTCATGGTCATACTCGAGTATACCAAACATTCATTCACCCAGGGTCACTAATCGCCCGACCGAGTCCGCTTCTGGCTCGAGTCGACCAATAACCAAGGGCAAGGGCCCAGTTCAGCCCGAAGGCTTACATTCATGCACAAGTAACATTCAATCATTCAATCATTGAAAATTTCACGTTCATTTAGGTCGAGTGCGATAAAGTACACACTCGCCTAGAAAAGTCGTTTTGAGTATTCATTGAAACATTTAAAAGTTCAAATAACTATAACAAGCCACGTAGTCAATGGAAATATAGCGTACCTCAATCACATAACAAGGCAACAATCCAAATAGTCACAACAATTCACATAGTCATTAAAAACAAATCGTATATAGAACACTCACCTAATTAAGCAAAAATTACGTCCAAAGTATCCCTCCGGATATCAACTTTGGTCACCAAGAAACCCCTAATAACAATCATGAGAGAATATTATGGCTCAACCATCAAAATGTCCAGTGAATCAAAGAAAATTCGAATAAAACAAGTACAAGGGGGAAGTATGATTTTTTTTGAAAGTGAAAAGGGTACATTTTGATCAAAGGAATTGAGTAACTAAAAGTTTTCCCAAACCAACCATAGAATTAACCTCAAAAGAGTTTTATAAAATTTTATCGGAAAATTTGGAACAGTACCCACGTCAGAATCTGGCCAGAACTTGGCCGGCTACACGGCCGGATAATGAACAGTAGTTTTTCCTCATTTTTCGTAAAACGTGTTTTTGGCTCAAAACTAACACATTTGCAAAGAATTAATGTATAACAAGTATCTTGGTTAAAAATCATATGAGAAAGGTAATTAAATACCTTGAATTCACACTTTAAAACCTTACGCGTTAAAATTAGGTTTTGTGGCCGAGAAACCCTAGGCCACTCCTTTTGTTTTCGGAACGAAAATGAACACGTATTTGAAGTTCGAAACTCGACAATTGGAACCAAACATTATGGTACAAATGGAAACGTACAATTGCAAGTAAAATGGCTCACATAACACTACTCAAGTGAAACTAAGAATGTCTAAGCAAGGAAGTTCAATCGCATTCCAAAATCACCTTTCAAACCTCATTTCCATTCACTCAACTTCAAGAAAATAAACGGACAGCATTTCCCCTTGTTTTTCCTTACTTTCCATGCTACAACCCAACCACCAAATCATACCATTCAATCACAATTTCATATACAAACCATAAGCTATCAAACACCCTTAAAATGCAACCAATTGAAGCTTTACAGCCATCCAAAACCAGGCCCAAATATTCCAACATAACTCAGCACACAAAACTCCGATTCAGTTGATTCCAAAGCCATATGAAAGCTAAGATACAAGGCTACAACTCTTAAGAAGGCATCAAAAGCTAATTCAGTAATCTTCCCAGCCAAAAGAGCCAATTACAGAGGCTGATTACCATTCTCGGACAGAAACAGGGCAGCAGGGGTAAAATAGTAATTTCACAGGATACAGTGCTCCGATTGAGCTGAAATTTTACAGGCATAATCTACACTCAATTCTCTACAACTTTCATGTTTTGAGCTAAGTCCAATTAGGCCTCCATCATGGCCGAACAACACTGGTCAGATTAGGGCAGAAAATTCCCAATAAATCAGAAATTTAACCAACTCTCCATTAATCCACAAAATCATCCATTAATCATGTTAGCAAGCCACCATAGGCCACTAATTATCATCTATTGGAACCAAAGAAGGGTGTTCTTAGCAATCTTACCTTGAAACCTCAAAGAAAGTTGGTAGCTTAGACTTCCTCCTCCCAAAACAACTCCACCAAGGCCTTCAATTTCCCTTAGCTAGCACTTGTATGGTGTAGTTTTCAATTTGGTTGGTTAAAACTCAAGATTTGGCCAAGATTAGAAGCTAGAAATGGAAGAGGTTTTCCTTGTTTTTCTCTCCATGAAATTCGGCCAAGGCAAGGGAAGAAATGAGGGAATTTTGGTCAAAATTGGAGTTTTGGTAAAGGTAAGAAAGTTAGGCAAGTTTCCTCCAATCGGTTGGCGCACGTGGCGTCCTTTAGGTTTTAAGCTTATTTCTCACTTCCAATAATTCATCCATCTAACCAACCTCTAATCATCTCCTAATACCATGGAAAATAATATCACTTAGTATTCCATCACCTAATCGGCAAAATTATAACGCACTAGCGGGCCCCACATCGAACAAATGCACTTCAAGTTACGCACACTAAACTTGTACTAGCAAAATGATTTAAAAATTGTACTTGCTTGTAAAATGTACAAAACATTTAATATTTTCAAAGGACAGTATAAAATATAGGCACAGAAATAAAATAATACTTGAAAATGTGAAAATTTTCGGGTTCTCACAGATAGAAATTAATAAGAACTAAAAAACTCCAAGGAGTAATGGATTCTGTTGTTGAAGGGGAGTCTAAGGGTTCGAAAGTTGGCCAACGAGTGATCTTACCCGCTTCATTTATAGGAGGGCCTCGGGATATGAAAAAGCGTTACGTTGATGCCATGAGTTTGGTACAAAAGTATGGGAAGCCTGATCTCTTTTTGACAATGACTTGTAATCCCTCATGGCCAGAAATTAAAAAAAAAATGCTACCGATAGATGAATCACAAAATAGAGTTGATCTATCTGCTAGAGTGTTTCATGCAAAGCTCAAATTACTGAAAGAAGAGCTCTTTGAAAAAGAAATTTTTGGCAAAGTTGCAGCTTATACCTATGTTGTAGAATTCCAAAAACGTGGATTACCACATGCTCATTTCCTCATCATTTTACACCCTACTTCAAAACTTTACTCAACAGAATCATATGATCAAATTGTATCTGTTGAATTACCTGATCCTGTGGAACAAAAAACATTTGTTTAAAATGGTCCGAAAACATATGATACATGGTCCATGTCGTGACAAAAAGCCTGAAATGTTAATATGCAAGGAACTACCACCAAAAAATGTAAAAAACAAATATCCTAAAGATTGGGCAGAGAAGACATTGCATGGCAAAACTCTTATCCAACTTATAGATGAAGAAATAATGGAACAAAAAGTCTTTGTATGAGGTCATGAGTTGGATAATAGATGGGTAGTCCCATACAATACATATCTTTCAGCAAAATTCAATTGCCATATTAATGTGGAAATCTGCTCAACAATAAAGGTGGTGAAATATACATATAAATACATATACAAGGGTCATGAAAAATTCATTTCTTAGTGATTTCTGATGCTAAATCTTCTGAAATAGATGAAATCAAAGAGTATCAAGCAGCAAGGTGGGTTTCCCCTATAGAGGCAATTTAGTGAATTTATAGGTTTCCTTTGTTTGATGTACATCCTGCAGTCATCCATCTTCAACTCCGCTTAGAAAATTATCAGTCATTAACTTTTAAAGATGATGATGATCTCTGAGATTTGATGAAAAACAAACATGCAAAAAAAAAGTATGTTGATTGAGTTTTTTAGAATGAATGCAACTGATGAAAGAGCAAAGAAATTAAAATGCACCTACAAAGAATTTCCTGAATACTTTGTATAGTACCCTGAAAAAAAGTTATGGGAGGTTAGAAAACAAAGGGACGGCATAGGGAGAATTGTGACAGTAAACCCAATAGAGGGAGAGCGATATTTTTTAAGGCTGCTGTTGCTAAATGTGAAAGGTCCAAAATCATTTGCTGATCTGAAATCATTCAATGGGGTTAGTGTGAACAAATTTTAGAGAGGCTGCAATCATGAGGGGTTTATTTGAATCAAACAATCCTCAAGAGCAATGTCTAGAAAAGTTAGCACTATTTCACATACCTAATAGTTTTAGGAGGTTGTTCACTACATTATGTGAGAACCCGAAAATTTTCACATTTTCAAGTATTATTTTATTTCTTTGCCTATATTTAATACTGTCCTTTGAAAATATTAAATGTTTTGTACATTTACAAGTAAGTACAATTTTTAAATCATTTTCCTAGTATAAGTTAGTGTACGTAACTTGAAGTGCATTTTGTTCGATGTGGGGCCCGCTAGTGCGATATAATTTTGCCGATTAGGTGATGAAATATTAAGTGATATTATTCTACATGGTGTTAGTAGATAATTAGAGGTTAGTTAGCTACTTGAATCATTGGAAGTGAGAAGATAAGCTTAAAACCTAAAGGACGCCGCGTGTCGCGTTCCGATTGGGGGAAGACTTGTCTAACTTTCTCACCTTTACTAAAACCAAATTTTGACCAATTTCATCCCATTTTTCCTTGCTCTTGGCCGGCCCTTTGGAGGAGAAAACAAGAGAGAGCTTCTTCCATTTCTAGCTTCCAAATTCACTCAAATCTTGAGTTCCAACCGACCAAATCGCAAACCCTTCCATACAAGTGACCACTAAGGGAAACTAAGGGCTTTGGTGGAGTTGATTTGGAGGAAGAAAGACTAAGCTACCACTTTCCTTGAGGTTCTAAGGTAAATTTACTAAGAACACCCCTCTTTGCTTCTAATAGATGGAAATTAGTGGCTTGTGGTTGCCACTTTGGGGGTTTTGTGCACTATTTCTTGGTTATGAGTAGTGATATGTGGATTTTAGTTTATAGAGAATTTTTCTGCCCTGTTCTGACCAGTGTTGTTCGGCCATGATGGAGGCCTAATTGGACTTAGCTCAAAACATGAAAGTTGTAGAGAATTGAATGTAGATTATGTCTGTAAAATTTCAGCTCAATCGGAGCACTGTAACCTATGCAATGACTATTTTACCCCTGCTGCCCTGTTTCTGCCAAAACTGGAAATCAGCATCTGTAATTGGCTCTTTTGGCTGGGAAGATGAATGAATTAGCTTTTGATGCCTTCTTAAGAATTGTATCCTTGTATCTTATCTTTCGAATGGCTTTTGGAATCAACTGAATCGGAGTTGTGTGGCTGAGATATGACTGAATAAATCAGGACTGCTAGTTGAATTCACAGTGAGCTTTGAACTGGAATATCTGGGGTCTGTTTGGGTAAATTTTACTAGGTTACGTTGAGAACTGGGGTTGCGGTGTCTTCATAAGAATTGTAGAGCTATGTCTTAGCTTCGAAACGGTATAAAGTTTACCTCAATCCGATAGGTTTAGCTTCGGTTGTGACCAATACGCTAAAAGATGTCAAACCTGTCATTTTGTTCCTTGTCTTAAACCTTAATCCCGATCCCTTTTCTAGTTTGGTTTTGTAAGTGAATGACTTTTAGCCTTTTTAACGGCTATTGTAATGAGATTATTTGTATGTCATTTTGGGGGCTGATTGAGGAAAATAATGAAGCCATAAATGGGCTGGAAAATAGATAAATACAAAGGGCGTGCTGCCCAAATTTGCACTCAAATGGCGATTTCAAAATTTTAAGAGCGGACATAAGTTTTACGACTATTTTACTCATGTCTTTTGGACTAAATGCACTCTTTTCACTTTCAAAATCATACTTATATTTCGTACTAAGTAATTATTCGGATTTTCCTTGATTCATCAAACATTTTATTGGTTGGACCATAATATGTTCTCATGATTATTCTTAGAGTTGCTTGGTGACTAAGGGTGATATCCGAAAGGATACTTTGGACGTTTTGCGTATTTAGGTGAGTGTTCTATATATGCTTTGTTTTCTAATGACTATGTGAACTATTGTGACTATTTGGATTGTTGCTTTAATACGTGATTGAGGTATGTTATGTTTCCAAAATGATTTTTGCTAGGCGATGTGTGTACTTTATCGCACTCGACCTAAATGAACGTGAACTTTCAATGATTGAATGATTAAATGTTACTTGTGCCATGAATGTAAGCCTTCTGGCTGAACTGGACCCTTGCCCTTTGTTACTGGTCGACTCGAGCCAGAAGCGGACTCGGTCGGGCGATTAATGACCCTGGGTGAATTTTTGGTATACTCGAATATGACCACGAAAGTTGGCGGAGATTGGGGAATGAAATGAATGAACGAACGACAAGAAAATGAAGGATTTTCACTTACAAACAATGTTTTAATGATCGAAGAAAATAAGGAAAATATTAAGCGAATGAATGAACGAACGAACGAATAGCTCATCGTGAGCATGTATCCTTTTATTGTATGTGTTACTATTGCTTTATATCGTAAATGTTATCTGGATTACTTTGTATTACATCTTAATGTCCTTGTTTAACTGCTTGGTTGTTGTATATAGAATCTCTCTGGGCTTTTAGCTCATTCCACGCCTTTGTTTTCCTTACAGGGGTAGCAAGCGATGGGCGAGGGGCCTGTATAGAATAGATAGCCTAGTTTTATTTTGAATTGTTTTGTTTTGGCTTTTATTTCCACTCTAGTGCTTGGATAAGGTGGACTGTATTGTTGAATTCAGAGCTTTGGTATAACTTTGGGACTGTACTTGTGGTTGAGATTGAGATGAATGTATTATATGGTTCAAGTTTGGGTTTTGTTTTCGCTTATGTCTCGAGGCTTTTCTTATTTTATTTATGTGAGTGAACGAGTCCTGGCGAGAGTTGGGCAGGCGGTCCGCCGAACCCTTTGGTTCGCCTTAGGGGAAGGTGGGGCTGTTACAGGTGGTATTAGAGCAGCTTTCGCATGGTCTCTGCGCGGAGTGAGCTTGGGGCCAAGTGGTGCATGGTCCTGATTTCGTGAATAAGTATGACGGACTAAGTGTTCTTTTGAACATAAGCTATGAATCATGAATCGTTTATAAGTGTAAATTCCTTTTCATGGTACTTGAGGATAATAGATATGTACGTCTGGTAGGAATCTCGACTATAGATAATTTATACTAAGGACTTGTGACCTTTTTGCGGGGAGTAGGGTTGGGCTAAGATTTGGTGAAAGTAAGTGCAAAAGGTTATCGGATGCCTAGTTCGGATAGTAAGAGAAGTGAGAGATTGATCGGGGAGTGTTTAGCCGAGTGTGTAACGGCATGTTGTGTTTCCTTCCTGTTTTGCCCCTGTATTGCTACTGTATGTATTTGGCTGCTACTGTGTGTATTTGGCTTGTAACTTTTCAATTTGGCTTGACTTGATTGAATTTGATATTATTTCTTTGCGTATTTGGTGTGTTCATGCCCTGCTATTTCAGTCAATTTACTTGGTTTGCATGCTAAATCACTTTTGAAAAAAAAAAGAGAGAGAAAAGGGCATGGAAGGAAGACGTGGTCGTGGACGTGGAGTAACGCGGACGTGGAGCTAGTCGTGGCCGTGGGGCTAGGCAAGCTCAAGAACCTAGAAAAGAAAGAGAAACAGTAGCTGAGCAAGAGCATGGACCGAGGGGTTTGAGGCCGGAGACCAAGTAGCAATGGCCGATACAGCAAATGACGAATATCCTCGCGCGGATTGGTAGATCAACAAGGCCAATTGCCAGTAAATCAACCCCAGAATCCCGAGATAAGAGAGATAGGAGAAGATAGGGCTCTGGAGAGATTTCAAAAGTTTAATCCTTCTAAATTCCTTGGAGGGCCTGATCCAGATGTAGCTGAACAGTGGTTTAGAAAGCAATGATTAACATTTTCGCGGCCTTAAACTTACACGGAGCAAAGACAAGTGAATTTTGCTGTCTTCCAATTCGAAGGACCGGCCCGAGCGTGGTGGAAATGTTTATTAGGGCAAAATAGGGAAAGAGAACAGACTGTATGGACTGGGCAAACTTTATAAGGGAATTTAACGAGAAGTACCTCCCACCTCTAGTCCAAGAAAGGAGGGAGGGATGAATTTTATTGGATTGTGTCAGGGAACCCAAAGCGTGGCCGAATATGAGACGAAATTCACTAAACTGTCTAAGTTCGCTTCTGAATTAGTGGTTACCGATGCGAAGAAGGATAAGACGGTTCATCCAAGGCTTGAATTTTGGGAAATTCAAGAAGCTTTAGCGGCGGTTCAAGTTAACACTTTTACGGAAGTTCTCGAGAAAGCACAGAGAATCGAGGATGCAAAAGCACAAGTAAAAGCTCTTCAAACGCGGAAAAGAGGTACACCTAGTAGCTACCTAAGGAATCTGGAGAAAGGATAACGCCCTCCAAAATGCAAAAAGTAAATCCTTTCCCTCATCCACCCTGGACATTTGGAGCACTACATGAGGGATCTACAAAAGGAAGTCAAATAGGACCTGAGAAGACTTCTCGAGAAAGCCAAACAGTAACCCCTCGCTTGGTTTGTGGATATTGTGGGAAAGCAAACCATACTGAAAGTGATTGCTGGAGGAAAGGGCGAAAGTGTCTGATCTGTGGGAGTAGTGAGCATCAGCTGAGTAATTGTCCAAAGAAGCAGCCACGAGAGGCTGGTACTCAACAAGTAAGTGGATCCAAACCGAAACCGACTAATGAAAGAGGGAACCGAACAAAAACACCAGCTCAGGCATATGCCATAGAACCACAACAAGCTCCGGGATTCCATGAGGAAACAGAAGGTAAAATTTCGAAAGACGAAATTTCTTAAGGGGGAGAGAGTGCGAGAACCCGAAAATTTTCACATTTTCAAGTATTATTTTATTTCTTTGCCTATATTTTATACTGTCCTTTTGAAAATATTAAATTTTTGTACATTTTACAAGTAAGTACAATTTTTAAATCATTTTCCTAGTATAAGTTAGTGTACATAACTTGAAGTGCATTTGTTCGATGTGGGGCCCGCTAGTGCGATATAATTTTGCCGATTAGGTGATGAAATATTAAGTGATATTATTCTACATGGTGTTAGTAGATAATTAGAGGTTAGTTAGCTACTTGAATCATTGGAAGTGAGAAGATAAGCTTAAAACCTAAAGGACGCCGCGTGTCGCGTTCCGATTGGGGAAGACTTGTCTAACTTTCTCACCTTTACTAAAACCAAATTTTGACCAATTTCATCCCATTTTTCCTTGCTCTTGGCCGGCCCTTTGGAGGAGAAAACAAGAGAGAGCTTCTTCCATTTCTAGCTTCCAAATTCACTCAAATCTTGAGTTCCAACCGACCAAATCGCAAACCCTTCCATACAAGTGACCACTAAGGGAAAACTAAGGGCTTTGGTGGAGTTGATTTGGAGGAAGAAAGACTAAGCTACCACTTTCCTGAGGTTCTAAGGTAAATTTACTAAGAACATCCCTCTTTGCTTCTAATAGATGGAAATTAGTGGCTTGTGGTTGCCACTTTGGGGGTTTTGTGCATTATTTCTTGGTTATGAGTAGTGATATGTGGATTTTAGTTTATAGTGAATTTTTCTGCCCTGTTTCTGACCAGTGTTGTTCGGCCATGATGGAGGTCGAATTGGACTTAGCTCAAAACATGAAAGTTGTAGAGAATTGAATGTAGATTATGCCTGTAAAATTTCAGCTCAATCGGAGCACTGTAACCTGTGCAATGACTATTTTACCCCTGCTGCCCTGTTTCTGCCAAAACTGGAAATCAGCATCTGTAATTGGCTCTTTTGGCTGGGAAGATGAATGAATTAGCTTTTGATGCCTTCTTAAGAATTGTATCCTTGTATCTTATCTTTCGAATGGCTTTGGAATCAACTGAATCGGAGTTGTGTGGCTGAGATATGACTGAATAAATCAGGACTGCTAGTTGAATTTCACAGTGAGCTTTGAACTGGAATATCTGGGTCTGTTTGGGTAAATTTTACTAGGTTACGTTGAGAACTGGGTTGCGGTGTCTTCATAAGAATTGTAGAGCTATGTCTTAGCTTCGAACAGTATAAAGTTTACCTCAATCCGATAGGTTTAGCTTCGGTTGTGACCAATACGCTAAAAGATGTCAAACCTGTCATTTTGTTCCTTGTCTTAAACCTTAATCCCGATCCCTTTTCTAGTTTGGTTTTGTAAGTGAATGACTTTTAGCCTTTTTAACGGCTATTGTAATGAGATTATTTGTATGTCATTTTGGGGGCTGATTGAGGAAAATAATGAAGCCATAAATGGCTGGAAAATAGATAAATACAAAGGGCGTGCTGCCCAAATTTGCACTCAAATGGCGATTTCAAAATTTTAAGAGCGGACATAAGTTTTACGACTATTTTACTCATGTCTTTTGGACTAAATGCACTCTTTTCACTTTCAAAATCATACTTATATTTCGTACTAGTAATTATTCGGATTTTCCTTGATTCATCAAACATTTTATTGGTTGGACCATAATATGTTCTCATGATTATTCTTAGGGTTGCTTGGTGACTAAGGGTGATATCCGAAAGGATACTTTGGACGTTTTGCTTATTTAGGTGAGTGTTCTATATATGCTTTGTTTCTAATGACTATGTGAACTATTGTGACTATTTGGATTGTTGCTTTAATACGTGATTGAGGTATGTTATGTTTCCAAAATGATTTTTGCTAGGCGAGTGTGTACTTTATCGCACTCGACCTAAATGAACGTGAACTTTCAATGATTGAATGATTAAATGTTACTTGTGCATGAATGTAAGCCTTCTGGCTGAACTGGACCCTTGCCCTTTGTTACTGGTCGACTCGAGCCAGAAGCGGACTCGGTCGGGCGATTAATGACCCTGGGTGAATTTTTGGTATACTCGAATATGACCACGAAGTTGGCGGAGATTGGGGAATGAAATGAATGAACGAACGACAAGAAAATGAAGGAGTTTTCACTTACAAACAATGTTTTAATGATCGAAGAAATAAGGAAAATATTAAGCGAATGAATGAACGAACGAACGAATAGCTCATCGTGAGCATGTATCCTTTTATTGTATGTGTTACTATTGCTTTATATCGTAAATGTTATCTGGATTACTTGTATTACATCCTTAATGTCCTTGTTTAACTGCTTGGTTGTGTATATAAATCTCTCTGGGCTTTTAGCTCATTCCACGCCTTTGTTTCCTTACAGGGTAGCAAGCATGGGCGAGGGCCTGTATAGAATAGAATAGCCTAGTTTTATTTTGAATTGTTTTGTTTTGGCTTTTATTTCCACTCTAGTGCTTGGATAAGGTGGACTGTATTGTGAATTCAGAGCTTTGGTATACATTTGGGACTGTACTTGTGGTTGAGATTGAGATGAATGTATTTATATGGTTCAAGTTTGGGTTTTGTTTTCGCTTATTCTCGAGGCTTTTCTTATTTTATTTTATGTGAGTGAACGAGTCCTGGCGAGAGTTGGGCAGGCGGTCCGCCGAACCCTTTGGTTCGCCTTAGGGGAAGGTGGGGCTGTTACAGGTGGTATTAGAGCAGCTTCGCATGGTCTCTGCGCGGAGTGAGCTTGGGGCCAAGTGGTGCATGGTCCTGATTTCGTGAATAAGTATGACGGACTAAGTGTTCTTTTGAGCATAAGCTATGAATCATGAATCGTTATAAGTGTAAATCCTTTTCATGGTACTTGAGGATAATAGATATGTACGTCTGGTAGGAATCTCGACTATAGATAATTTATACTAAGGACTTGTGACCTTTTTGCGGGGAGTAGGGATGGGCTAAGATTTGGTGAAAGTAAGTGCAAAAGGTTATCGGATGCCTAGTTCGGATAGTAAGAGAAGTGAGAGATTGATCGGGGAGTGTTTTAGCCGAGTGTGTAACGGCATGTTGTGTTTCCTTCCTGTTTTGCCCCTGTATTGCTACTGTATGTATTTGGCTGCTACTGTGTGTATTTGGCTTGTAACTTTTCAATTTGGCTTGACTTGATTGAATTTGATATATTTCTTTGCGTATTTGGTGTGTCATGCCCTGCTATTTCAGTCAATTTACTTGGTTTGCATGCTAAATCACTTTTGAAAAAAAAAAGAAGAGAGAAAAGGGCATGGAAGGAAGACGTGGTCGTGGACGTGGAGTAAGTCGGGACGTGGAGCTAGTCGTGGCCGTGGGGCTAGGCAAGCTCAAGAACCTAGAAAAGAAAGAGAAACAGTAGCTGAGCAAGAGCATGGACCGAGGGTTGAGGCCGGAGACCAAGTAGCAATGGCGATACAGCAAATGACGAATATCCTCGCGCGATTGGTAGATCAACAAGGCCAATTGCCAGTAATCAACCCCAGAATCCCGAGATAAGAGAGATAGGAGAAGATAGGGCTCTGGAGAGATTTCAAAAGTTTAATCCTCCTAAATTCCTTGGAGGGCCTGATCCAGATGTAGCTGAACAGTGGTTAGAAGCAATGATTAACATTTTCGCGGCCTTAAACTACACGGAGCAAAGACAAGTGAATTTTGCTGTATTCAATTCGAAGGACCGGCCCGAGCGTGGTGGAATGTTATTAGGGCAAAATGGGAAAGAGAACAGACTGTATGGACCTGGGCAAACTTTATAAGGGAATTTAACGAGAAGTACCTCCCACCTCTAGTCCAAGAAAGGAGGGAGGATGAATTTATTGGATTGTGTCAGGGAACCCAAAGCGTGGCCGAATATGAGACGAAATTCACTAAACTGTCTAAGTTCGCTTCTGAATTAGTGGTTACCGAGCGAAGAAAGGATAAGACGGTTTCATCCAAGGCTTGAATTTGGAAATTCAAGAAGCTTTAGCGGCGGTTCAAGTTAACACTTTTACGGAAGTTCTCGAGAAAGCACAGAGAATCGAGGATGCAAAAGCACAAGTAAAAAGCTCTTCAAACGCGGAAAAGAGGTACACCTAGTAGCATACCTAAGGAATCTGGAGAAGGATAACGCCTCCAAAATGCAAAAAGTAAATCCTTTCCCTCATCCACCCTGGACATTTGGAGCACTACATGAGGGATCTACAAAAGGAAGTCAAATTAGGACCTGAGAAGACTTCTCGAGAAAGCCAAACAGTAACCCCTCGCGTTGGTTTGTGGATATTGTGGGAAAGCAAACCATACTGAAAGTGATTGCTGGAGGAAAGGGCGAAAGTGTCTGATCTGTGGGAGTAGTGAGCATCAGCTGAGTAATTGGTCCAAAGAAGCAGCCCACGAGAGGCTGGTACTCAACAAGTAAGTGGATCCAAACCGAAACCGACTAATGAAAGAGGGAACCGAACAAAAACACCAGCTCAGGCATATGCCATAGAACCACAACAAGCTCCGGGATTCCATGAGGAAACAGAAGGTAAAATTTCGAAGACGAAATTTCTTAAGGGGGAGAGAGTGCGAGAACCCGAAAATTTTCACATTTTCAAGTATTATTTTATTTCTTTGCCTATATTTTATACTGTCCTTTGAAAATATTAAATGTTTTGTACATTTTACAAGTAAGTACAATTTTTAAATCATTTCCTAGTATAAGTTAGTGTACATAACTTGAAAGTGCATTTGTTCGATGTGGGGCCCGCTAGTGCGATATAATTTTGCCGATTGGGTGATGAAATATTAAGTGATATTATTCTACATGGTGTTAGTAGATAATTAGAGGTTAGTTAGCTACTTGAATCATTGGAAGTGAGAAGATAAGCTTAAAACCTAAAGGACGCCGCGTGTCGCGTTCCGATTGGGGAAGACTTGTCTAACTTTCTCACCTTTACTAAAACCAAATTTTGACCAATTTCATCCCATTTTTCCTTGCTCTTGGCCGGCCCTTTGGAGGAGAAACAAGAGAGAGCTTCTTCCATTTCTAGCTTCCAAATTCACTCAAATCTTGAGTCCAACCGACCAAATCGCAAACCCTTCCATACAAGTGACCACTAAGGGAAACTAAGGGCTTTGGTGGAGTTGATTTGGAGGAAGAAAGACTAAGCTACCACTTTCCTTGAGGTTCTAAGGTAAATTTACTAAGAACATCCTCTTTACTTCTAATAGATGGAAATTAGTGGCTTGTGGTTGCCACTTTGGGGGGTTTTGGTGCATTATTTCTTGGTTATGAGTAGTGATATGTGGATTTTAGTTTATAGTGAATTTTCTGGCCCTGTTCTGACCAGTGTTGTTCGGCCATGATGGAGGTCGAATTGGACTTAGCTCAAAACATGAAAGTTGTAGAGAATTGAATGTAGATTATGCCTGTAAAATTTCAGCTCAATCGGAGCACTGTAGCCTGTGCAATGACTATTTTACCCCTGCTGCCCTGTTTCTGCCAAAACTGGAAATCAGCATCTGTAATTGGCTCTTTTGGCTGGGAAGATGAAATGAATTAGCTTTTGATGCCTTCTTAAGAATTGTAGCCTTGTATCTTATCTTTCGAATGGCTTTGGAATCAACTGAATCGGAGTTGTGTGGCTGAGATATGACTGAATAAATCAGGACTGCTAGTTGAATTTCACAGTGAGCTTTGAACTGGAATATCTGGGTCTGTTTGGGTAAATTTTACTAGGTTACGTTGAGAACTGGGTTGCGGTGTCTTCATAAGAATTGTAGAGCTATGTCTTAGCTTCGAAACGGTATAAAGTTTACCTCAATCCGATAGGTTTTAGCTTCGGTTGTGACCAATACGCTAAAAGATGTCAAACCTGTCATTTTGTTCCTTGTCTTAAACCTTAATCCCGATCCCTTTTCTAGTTTGGTTTTGTAAGTGAATGACTTTTAGCCTTTTTAACGGCTATTGTAATGAGATTATTTGTATGTCATTTTGGGGGCTGATTGAGGAAAATAATGAAGCCATAAATGGCTGGAAAATAGATAAATACAAAGGGCGTGCTGCCCAAATTTGCACTCAAATGGCGATTTCAAAATTTTAAGAGCGGACATAAGTTTTACGACTATTTTACTCATGTCTTTTGGACTAAATGCACTCTTTTCACTTTCAAAATCATACTTATATTTCGTACTAGTAATTATTCGGATTTTCCTTGATTCATCAAACATTTTATTGGTTGGACCATAATATGTTCTCATGATTATTCTTAGGGTTGCTTGGTGACTAAGGGGTGATATTCCGAAAGGATACTTTGGACGTTTTGCTTATTTAGGTGAGTGTTCTATATATGCTTTGTTTCTAATGACTATGTGAACTATTGTGACTATTTGGATTGTTGCTTTAATACGTGATTGAGGTATGTTATGTTTCCAAATGATTTTTGCTAGGCGAGTGTGTACTTTATCGCACTCGACCTAAATGAACGTGAACTTTCAATGATTGAATGATTAAATGTTACTTGTGCATGAATGTAAGCCTTCTGGCTGAACTGGACCCTTGCCCTTTGTTACTGGTCGACTCGAGCCAGAAGCGGACTCGGTCGGGCGATTAATGACCCTGGGTGAATTTTTGGTATACTCGAATATGACCACGAAGTTGGCGGAGATTGGGGAATGAAATGAATGAACGAACGACAAGAAAATGAAGGAGTTTTCACTTACAAACAATGTTTTAATGATCGAAGAAATAAGGAAAATATTAAGCGAATGAATGAACGAACGAACGAATAGCTCATCGTGAGCATGTATCCTTTTATTGTATGTGTTACTATTGCTTTATATCGTAAATGTTATCTGGATTACTTGTATTACATCCTTAATGTCCTTGTTTAACTGCTTGGTTGTGTATATAGAATCTCTCTGGGCTTTTAGCTCATTCCACGCCTTTGTTTTCCTTACAGGGGTAGCAAGCATGGGCGAGGGGCCTGTATAGAATAGAATAGCCTAGTTTTATTTTGAATTGTTTTGTTTTGGCTTTTATTTCCACTCTAGTGCTTGGATAAGGTGGACTGTATTGTGAATTCAGAGCTTTGGTATACATTTGGGACTGTACTTGTGGTTGAGATTGAGATGAATGTATTTATATGGTTCAAGTTTGGGTTTTGTTTTCGCTTATTCTCGAGGCTTTTCTTATTTTATTTTATGTGAGTGAACGAGTCCTGGCGAGAGTTGGGCAGGCGGTCCGCCGAACCCTTTGGTTCGCCTTAGGGGAAGGTGGGGCTGTTACAGGTGGTATTAGAGCAGCTTCGCATGGTCTCTGCGCGGAGTGAGCTTGGGGCCAAGTGGTGCATGGTCCTGATTTCGTGAATAAGTATGACGGACTAAGTGTTCTTTTGAGCATAAGCTATGAATCATGAATCGTTATAAGTGTAAATCCTTTTCATGGTACTTGAGGATAATAGATATGTACGTCTGGTAGGAATCTCGACTATAGATAATTTATACTAAGGACTTGTGACCTTTTTGCGGGGAGTAGGGATGGGCTAAGATTTGGTGAAAGTAAGTGCAAAAGGTTATCGGATGCCTAGTTCGGATAGTAAGAGAAGTGAGAGATTGATCGGGGAGTGTTTTAGCCGAGTGTGTAACGGCATGTTGTGTTTCCTTCCTGTTTTGCCCCTGTATTGCTACTGTATGTATTTGGCTGCTACTGTGTGTATTTGGCTTGTAACTTTTCAATTTGGCTTGACTTGATTGAATTTGATATATTTCTTTGCGTATTTGGTGTGTCATGCCCTGCTATTTCAGTCAATTTACTTGGTTTGCATGCTAAATCACTTTTGAAAAAAAAAAGAGAGAGAGAAAAGGGCATGGAAGGAAGACGTGGTCGTGGACGTGGAGTAAGTCGCGGACGTGGAGCTAGTCGTGGCCGTGGGGCTAGGCAAGCTCAAGAACCTAGAAAGAAAGAGAAACAGTAGCTGAGCAAGAGCATGGACCGAGGGTTGAGGCCGGAGACCAAGTAGCAATGGCGATACAGCAAATGACGAATATCCTCGCGCGATTGGTAGATCAACAAGGCCAATTGCCAGTAAATCAACCCCAGAATCCCGAGATAAGAGAGATAGGAGAAGATAGGGCTCTGGAGAGATTTCAAAAGTTTAATCCTCCTAAATTCCTTGGAGGGCCTGATCCAGATGTAGCTGAACAGTGGTTAGAAGCAATGATTAACATTTTCGCGGCCTTAAACTACACGGAGCAAAGACAAGTGAATTTTGCTGTCTTCCAATTCGAAGGACCGGCCCGAGCGTGGTGGAATGTTATTAGGGCAAAATAGGAAAGAGAACAGACTGTATGGACCTGGGCAAACTTTATAAGGGAATTTAACGAGAAGTACCTCCCACCTCTAGTCCAAGAAAGGAGGGAGGATGAATTTATTGGATTGTGTCAGGGAACCCAAAGCGTGGCCGAATATGAGACGAAATTCACTAAACTGTCTAAGTTCGCTTCTGAATTAGTGGTTACCGAGCGAAGAAGGATAAGACGGTTCATCCAAGGCTTGAATTTGGAAATTCAAGAAGCTTTAGCGGCGGTTCAAGTTAACACTTTTACGGAAGTTCTCGAGAAAGCACAGAGAATCGAGGATGCAAAAGCACAAGTAAAAGCTCTTCAAACGCGGAAAAGAGGTACACCTAGTAGCATACCTAAGGAATCTGGAGAAAGGATAACGCCCTCCAAAATGCAAAAAGTAAATCCTTTCCCTCATCCACCCTGGACATTTGGAGCACTACATGAGCGATCTACAAAAGGAAGTCAAATAGGACCTGAGAAGACTTCTCGAGAAAGCCAAACAGTAACCCCTCGCTTGGTTTGTGGATATTGTGGGAAAGCAAACCATACTGAAAGTGATTGCTGGAGGAAAGGGCGAAAGTGTCTGATCTGTGGGAGTAGTGAGCATCAGCTGAGTAATTGTCCAAAGAAGCAGCCACGAGAGGCTGGTACTCAACAAGTAAGTGGATCCAAACCGAAACCGACTAATGAAAGAGGGAACCGAACAAAAACACCAGCTCAGGCATATGCCATAGAACCACAACAAGCTCCGGGATTCCATGAGGAAACAGAAGGTAAAATTTCGAAGACGAAATTTCTTAAGGGGGAGAGAGTGCGAGAACCCGAAAATTTTCACATTTTCAAGTATTATTTTATTTCTTTGCCTATATTTTATACTGTCCTTTGAAAATATTAAATGTTTTGTACATTTTACAAGTAAGTACAATTTTTAAATCATTTTCCTAGTATAAGTTAGTGTACATAACTTGAAGTGCATTTGTTCGATGTGGGGCCCGCTAGTGCGATATAATTTTGCCGATTGGGTGATGAAATATTAAGTGATATTATTCTACATGGTGTTAGTAGATAATTAGAGGTTAGTTAGCTACTTGAATCATTGGAAGTGAGAAGATAAGCTTAAAACCTAAAGGACGCCGCGTGTCGCGTTCCGATTGGGGAAGACTTGTCTAACTTTCTCACCTTTACTAAAACCAAATTTTGACCAATTTCATCCCATTTTTCCTTGCTCTTGGCCGGCCCTTTGGAGGAGAAAACAAGAGAGAGCTTCTTCCATTTCTAGCTTCCAAATTCACTCAAATCTTGAGTTCCAACCGACCAAATCGCAAACCCTTCCATACAAGTGACCACTAAGGGAAACTAAGGGCTTTGGTGGAGTTGATTTGGAGGAAGAAAGACTAAGCTACCACTTTCCTTGAGGTTCTAAGGTAAATTTACTAAGAACATCCCTCTTTACTTCTAATAGATGGAAATTAGTGGCTTGTGGTTGCCACTTTGGGGGTTTTGTGCATTATTTCTTGGTTATGAGTAGTGATATGTGGATTTTAGTTTATAGTGAATTTTTCTGCCCTGTTCTGACCAGTGTTGTTCGGCCATGATGGAGGTCGAATTGGACTTAGCTCAAAACATGAAAGTTGTAGAGAATTGAATGTAGATTATGCCTGTAAAATTTCAGCTCAATCGGAGCACTGTAGCCTGTGCAATGACTATTTTACCCCTGCTGCCCTGTTTCTGCCAAAACTGGAAATCAGCATCTGTAATTGGCTCTTTTGGCTGGGAAGATGAATGAATTAGCTTTTGATGCCTTCTTAAGAATTGTAGCCTTGTATCTTATCTTTCGAATGGCTTTGGAATCAACTGAATCGGAGTTGTGTGGCTGAGATATGACTGAATAAATCAGGACTGCTAGTTGAATTTCACAGTGAGCTTTGAACTGGAATATCTGGGTCTGTTTGGGTAAATTTTACTAGGTTACGTTGAGAACTGGGTTGCGGTGTCTTCATAAGAATTGTAGAGCTATGTCTTAGCTTCGAAACGGTATAAAGTTTACCTCAATCCGATAGGTTTAGCTTCGGTTGTGACCAATACGCTAAAAGATGTCAAACCTGTCATTTTGTTCCTTGTCTTAAACCTTAATCCCGATCCCTTTTCTAGTTTGGTTTTGTAAGTGAATGACTTTTAGCCTTTTTAACGGCTATTGTAATGAGATTATTTGTATGTCATTTTGGGGGCTGATTGAGGAAAATAATGAAGCCATAAATGGCTGGAAAATAGATAAATACAAAGGGCGTGCTGCCCAAATTTGCACTCAAATGGCGATTTCAAAATTTTAAGAGCGGACATAAGTTTTACGACTATTTTACTCATGTCTTTTGGACTAAATGCACTCTTTTCACTTTCAAAATCATACTTATATTTCGTACTAGTAATTATTCGGATTTTCCTTGATTCATCAAACATTTTATTGGTTGGACCATAATATGTTCTCATGATTATTCTTAGGGTTGCTTGGTGACTAAGGGTGATATCCGAAAGGATACTTTGGACGTTTTGCTTATTTAGGTGAGTGTTCTATATATGCTTTGTTTCTAATGACTATGTGAACTATTGTGACTATTTGGATTGTTGCTTTAATACGTGATTGAGGTATGTTATGTTTCCAAAATGATTTTTGCTAGGCGAGTGTGTACTTTATCGCACTCGACCTAAATGAACGTGAACTTTCAATGATTGAATGATTAAATGTTACTTGTGCATGAATGTAAGCCTTCTGGCTGAACTGGACCCTTGCCCTTTGTTACTGGTCGACTCGAGCCAGAAGCGGACTCGGTCGGGCGATTAATGACCCTGGGTGAATTTTTGGTATACTCGAATATGACCACGAAGTTGGCGGAGATTGGGGAATGAAATGAATGAACGAACGACAAGAAAATGAAGGAGTTTTCACTTACAAACAATGTTTTAATGATCGAAGAAATAAGGAAAATATTAAGCGAATGAATGAACGAACGAACGAATAGCTCATCGTGAGCATGTATCCTTTTATTGTATGTGTTACTATTGCTTTATATCGTAAATGTTATCTGGATTACTTGTATTACATCCTTAATGTCCTTGTTTAACTGCTTGGTTGTGTATATAGAATCTCTCTGGGCTTTTAGCTCATTCCACGCCTTTTGTTTTCCTTACAGGGGTAGCAAGCATGGGCGAGGGGCCTGTATAGAATAGAATAGCCTAGTTTTATTTTGAATTGTTTTGTTTTGGCTTTTATTTCCACTCTAGTGCTTGGATAAGGTGGACTGTATTGTGAATTCAGAGCTTTGGTATACATTTGGGACTGTACTTGTGGTTGAGATTGAGATGAATGTATTTATATGGTTCAAGTTTGGGTTTTGTTTTCGCTTATTCTCGAGGCTTTTCTTATTTTATTTTATGTGAGTGAACGAGTCCTGGCGAGAGTTGGGCAGGCGGTCCGCCGAACCCTTTGGTTCGCCTTAGGGGAAGGTGGGGCTGTTACAGGTGGTATTAGAGCAGCTTCGCATGGTCTCTGCGCGGAGTGAGCTTGGGGCCAAGTGGTGCATGGTCCTGATTTCGTGAATAAGTATGACGGACTAAGTGTTCTTTTGAGCATAAGCTATGAATCATGAATCGTTATAAGTGTAAATCCTTTTCATGGTACTTGAGGATAATAGATATGTACGTCTGGTAGGAATCTCGACTATAGATAATTTATACTAAGGACTTGTGACCTTTTTGCGGGGAGTAGGGATGGGCTAAGATTTGGTGAAAGTAAGTGCAAAAGGTTATCGGATGCCTAGTTCGGATAGTAAGAGAAGTGAGAGATTGATCGGGGAGTGTTTTAGCCGAGTGTGTAACGGCATGTTGTGTTTCCTTCCTGTTTTGCCCCTGTATTGCTACTGTATGTATTTGGCTGCTACTGTGTGTATTTGGCTTGTAACTTTTCAATTTGGCTTGACTTGATTGAATTTGATATATTTCTTTGCGTATTTGGTGTGTCATGCCCTGCTATTTCAGTCAATTTACTTGGTTTGCATGCTAAATCACTTTTGAAAAAAAAAAGAGAGAGAGAAAAGGGCATGGAAGGAAGACGTGGTCGTGGACGTGGAGTAAGTCGCGGACGTGGAGCTAGTCGTGGCCGTGGGGCTAGGCAAGCTCAAGAACCTAGAAAAGAAAGAGAAACAGTAGCTGAGCAAGAGCATGGACCGAGGGTTGAGGCCGGAGACCAAGTAGCAATGGCGATACAGCAAATGACGAATATCCTCGCGCGATTGGTAGATCAACAAGGCCAATTGCCAGTAAATCAACCCCAGAATCCCGAGATAAGAGAGATAGGAGAAGATAGGGCTCTGGAGAGATTTCAAAAGTTTAATCCTCCTAAATTCCTTGGAGGGCCTGATCCAGATGTAGCTGAACAGTGGTTAGAAGCAATGATTAACATTTTCGCGGCCTTAAACTACACGGAGCAAAGACAAGTGAATTTTGCTGTCTTCCAATTCGAAGGACCGGCCCGAGCGTGGTGGAATGTTATTAGGGCAAAATAGGAAAGAGAACAGACTGTATGGACCTGGGCAAACTTTATAAGGGAATTTAACGAGAAGTACCTCCCACCTCTAGTCCAAGAAAGGAGGGAGGATGAATTTATTGGATTGTGTCAGGGAACCCAAAGCGTGGCCGAATATGAGACGAAATTCACTAAACTGTCTAAGTTCGCTTCTGAATTAGTGGTTACCGAGCGAAGAAGGATAAGACGGTTCATCCAAGGCTTGAATTTGGAAATTCAAGAAGCTTTAGCGGCGGTTCAAGTTAACACTTTTACGGAAGTTCTCGAGAAAGCACAGAGAATCGAGGATGCAAAAGCACAAGTAAAAGCTCTTCAAACGCGGAAAAGAGGTACACCTAGTAGCATACCTAAGGAATCTGGAGAAAGGATAACGCCCTCCAAAATGCAAAAAGTAAATCCTTTCCCTCATCCACCCTGGACATTTGGAGCACTACATGAGCGATCTACAAAAGGAAGTCAAATAGGACCTGAGAAGACTTCTCGAGAAAGCCAAACAGTAACCCCTCGCTTGGTTTGTGGATATTGTGGGAAAGCAAACCATACTGAAAGTGATTGCTGGAGGAAAGGGCGAAAGTGTCTGATCTGTGGGAGTAGTGAGCATCAGCTGAGTAATTGTCCAAAGAAGCAGCCACGAGAGGCTGGTACTCAACAAGTAAGTGGATCCAAACCGAAACCGACTAATGAAAGAGGGAACCGAACAAAAACACCAGCTCAGGCATATGCCATAGAACCACAACAAGCTCCGGGATTCCATGAGGAAACAGAAGGTAAAATTTCGAAGACGAAATTTCTTAAGGGGGAGAGAGTGCGAGAACCCGAAAATTTTCACATTTTCAAGTATTATTTTATTTCTTTGCCTATATTTTATACTGTCCTTTGAAAATATTAAATGTTTTGTACATTTTACAAGTAAGTACAATTTTTAAATCATTTTCCTAGTATAAGTTAGTGTACATAACTTGAAGTGCATTTGTTCGATGTGGGGCCCGCTAGTGCGATATAATTTTGCCGATTGGGTGATGAAATATTAAGTGATATTATTCTACATGGTGTTAGTAGATAATTAGAGGTTAGTTAGCTACTTGAATCATTGGAAGTGAGAAGATAAGCTTAAAACCTAAAGGACGCCGCGTGTCGCGTTCCGATTGGGGAAGACTTGTCTAACTTTCTCACCTTTACTAAAACCAAATTTTGACCAATTTCATCCCATTTTTCCTTGCTCTTGGCCGGCCCTTTGGAGGAGAAAACAAGAGAGAGCTTCTTCCATTTCTAGCTTCCAAATTCACTCAAATCTTGAGTTCCAACCGACCAAATCGCAAACCCTTCCATACAAGTGACCACTAAGGGAAACTAAGGGCTTTGGTGGAGTTGATTTGGAGGAAGAAAGACTAAGCTACCACTTTCCTTGAGGTTCTAAGGTAAATTTACTAAGAACATCCCTCTTTGCTTCTAATAGATGGAAATTAGTGGCTTGTGGTTGCCACTTTGGGGGTTTTGTGCATTATTTCTTGGTTATGAGTAGTGATATGTGGATTTTAGTTTATAGTGAATTTTTCTGCCCTGTTCTGACCAGTGTTGTTCGGCCATGATGGAGGTCGAATTGGACTTAGCTCAAAACATGAAAGTTGTAGAGAATTGAATGTAGATTATGCCTGTAAAATTTCAGCTCAATCGGAGCACTGTAGCCTGTGCAATGACTATTTTACCCCTGCTGCCCTGTTTCTGCCAAAACTGGAAATCAGCATCTGTAATTGGCTCTTTTGGCTGGGAAGATGAATGAATTAGCTTTTGATGCCTTCTTAAGAATTGTAGCCTTGTATCTTATCTTTCGAATGGCTTTGGAATCAACTGAATCGGAGTTGTGTGGCTGAGATATGACTGAATAAATCAGGACTGCTAGTTGAATTTCACAGTGAGCTTTGAACTGGAATATCTGGGTCTGTTTGGGTAAATTTTACTAGGTTACGTTGAGAACTGGGTTGCGGTGTCTTCATAAGAATTGTAGAGCTATGTCTTAGCTTCGAAACGGTATAAAGTTTACCTCAATCCGATAGGTTTAGCTTCGGTTGTGACCAATACGCTAAAAGATGTCAAACCTGTCATTTTGTTCCTTGTCTTAAACCTTAATCCCGATCCCTTTTCTAGTTTGGTTTTGTAAGTGAATGACTTTTAGCCTTTTTAACGGCTATTGTAATGAGATTATTTGTATGTCATTTTGGGGGCTGATTGAGGAAAATAATGAAGCCATAAATGGCTGGAAAATAGATAAATACAAAGGGCGTGCTGCCCAAATTTGCACTCAAATGGCGATTTCAAAATTTTAAGAGCGGACATAAGTTTTACGACTATTTTACTCATGTCTTTTGGACTAAATGCACTCTTTTCACTTTCAAAATCATACTTATATTTCGTACTAGTAATTATTCGGATTTTCCTTGATTCATCAAACATTTTATTGGTTGGACCATAATATGTTCTCATGATTATTCTTAGGGTTGCTTGGTGACTAAGGGTGATATCCGAAAGGATACTTTGGACGTTTTGCTTATTTAGGTGAGTGTTCTATATATGCTTTGTTTCTAATGACTATGTGAACTATTGTGACTATTTGGATTGTTGCTTTAATACGTGATTGAGGTATGTTATGTTTCCAAAATGATTTTTGCTAGGCGAGTGTGTACTTTATCGCACTCGACCTAAATGAACGTGAACTTTCAATGATTGAATGATTAAATGTTACTTGTGCATGAATGTAAGCCTTCTGGCTGAACTGGACCCTTGCCCTTTGTTACTGGTCGACTCGAGCCAGAAGCGGACTCGGTCGGGCGATTAATGACCCTGGGTGAATTTTTGGTATACTCGAATATGACCACGAAGTTGGCGGAGATTGGGGAATGAAATGAATGAACGAACGACAAGAAAATGAAGGAGTTTTCACTTACAAACAATGTTTTAATGATCGAAGAAATAAGGAAAATATTAAGCGAATGAATGAACGAACGAACGAATAGCTCATCGTGAGCATGTATCCTTTTATTGTATGTGTTACTATTGCTTTATATCGTAAATGTTATCTGGATTACTTGTATTACATGCTTAATGTCCTTGCTTAACTGCTTGGTTGTGTATATAGAATCTCGCTGGGTTTTTAGCTCATTCCACGCCTTTTGTTTTCCTTACAGGGGTAGCAAGCATGGGCGAGGGGCCTGTATAGAATAGAATAGCCTAGTCTTATTTTGAATTGTTTTGTTTTGGCTTTTATTTCCGCTCTAGTACTTGGATAAGGTGGACTGTATTGTGAATTCAGAGCTTTGGTATACATTTGGGACTGTACTTGTGGTTGAGATCGAGATGAATGTATTTATATGGTTCAAGTTTGGGTTTTGTTTTCGCTTATTCTCGAGGCTTTTCTTATTTTATTTTATGTGAGTGAACGAGTCCTGGCAAGAGTTGGGCAGGCGGTCCGCCGAACCCTTTGGTTCGCCTTAGGGGAAGGTGGGGCTGTTATACATTATTAGTTTATTTCCCTCCTGCTGATGCTAAATCATTATGGTTGAAGTTTAAAGACTCCATGTCAGAGGATTTTGCCAGAATACACTACCTGTTTGCTGATGAAAAAGACCACAGGGTCCTTCATGAAATCAACAATTTTTCAGAGTCAATAGGAAAGAACATCAATATATATTCTTTAGTTCCTAGAGTGCTGAAGTTTGATTAGGTTAAATAAAGCACGAGAGATACAATGAGTGAAATGAGCATAAAAGCCGCAGGAAGTGATCTATCTGCAATATCAATGTTAAATAAGGAGCAAAAAGCAACATTTAACTTGATTATTGACGCTATCTTTGTGAAAAGTAAGGGTTGTTTTTTCATTGATGGTCCTGGAGGAACAGGGAAAACATTCTGTATAGAGCATTATTAGCAGAAGTGAGGTCAAAAGGATACATAGCATTAGCCACTGATTCATGTGGAGTTGCAGCAGCTATACTTCAAGGAGGTAGAATTGCACACTGCCGTTTTAAAATTCCGCTGGACATGAACCCAAACAAAATGTGCAAAGTGACTAAACAAAGTTCATTACCAAAGTTACTGCAACAAGCAAAGTTAATAATTTGGGATGAATTTGACACATAAAGCTAGAATTGATGGAGTTGATAAATTATTCAGGGATGTAAGGAAATCTTCGAGATTTTTGGATCAAAGGTCATTGTTTTTGGAGGAGATTTCAGACAAGTATTGCTAGTTTTTGTTAGAGGTTCAAAATCTAATTTTGTACAGTCTAGTTTAATAACATCTTACATCTGGCCAGAGCTCCAAAAGATACAATTGAAAGTAAATATAGAGTAAAAGCAGACCCCAATTTTACAAAATATCTTATCCATATTGGCAATGGAACTGAAGCAGTTATAGATGATGAAAATGTCAAGATACCTTCAAAAATGCTGATCAGATATACCGCTGAAGAAGAATCTTTAGCTGCTTTAATCAACACAGTGTATCCAGATTTTTCAATTTTTGCTGGCAGCAATTATTCGGGAATCAATGGAGCTATCCTCACTACTAAGAATGATTTCATAGATGAAATCAATGATATCTTGATACAAAAATTCCCAGGAGATTCTTTTGATTATATCAGTCGTGACACATGCTTAGATCCTTCTCAACAAGCAATTCTGAAAGATTTCATAATAGTCTCATGCCTAATGGTTTACCTCCACATCAATTAACTCTAAAGCAAAATACACCAATTATGTTGCTTCGGAACATTGATCCACCTAAGGGACTATGTAATGGCACTAGACTTGCATGTAGATCATTGAAATCTAATGTAATAGATGCTATTATAAGCTCAAGTGAATTCAGTGGAAAACAAGTATTTCTGCATAAGATTTGCTTTAGAGTTGAAGATGATCCAAATTGTCCAATCTCTTTTGAAAGGATACAATTTCCTGTAGGGCTTTGTTTTGCAATGACTATCAATAAAGCTCAAGGTCAAACTTTAGACATTGTTGGCATTTATCTTCGTGAGCCTGTATTTTCACATGGCCAACTTTATGTTGCCATTTCAAGAGCTAAAAATAGCAATTCTATAAAGGTCCTTATAAGACCTCCTATACATGATATTACCTTGGACAATTTGACTGCAAATATAGTCTACCAAGAAGTTTTGTACTTAGCTAATGCATAGTCTTATTATACATATTGTTTAAATGCAACTACTATATATACATCATCTATAAGTACTTTATTAACATAGTTATTTTTCCAGCTATTTGCAGCAATAGTACAAAGAAAAATGGACAGCAACTTGGTTCGGTTCTATGAGATCAGCCCAGAGTTAAGTGATTGGACTACAATTGGCCAAGTCTTAGAGAAGCAGAAACCTCAAATTTCTAGGAAAGGAACTGCATATCAGAAACTGGTCTTTGTTGATGCTGAGGTAATATTTAATCAGCTACAATTATTTACTTTTATGTTACTCCTTCCTGTTCACAATTTGATTTCTAGATACCAATAGCCCCAGATTATGCTGTCTTCATACATTAAGCTTAAAAAAGTTGACAAGTACTCCATTTTCACTAGTTTTTATTGTTGCTCATTGGAGAAGTTGATACCTTTTTTTTTTAATCTTATTATGTTGCAACTAAAGTCCTTATTGCTTTTCTTTTGAATGATATAAGCCCTGAATTTAACATCCACATATCTAATCTCCTGATGTTATTTTGTCAGATTGTGCATATAGTTTGTTTTTTTTTTGTGATTATGAGTTTCTGAACCTTTTTGCTGCTGTACATTTCATATCATTAAGTTCTGATTGCACCATTAATTGAGAAGTAAGCTTTTTGATAAGGGGGACTGAAATAACACCCTTAAGTCACAAACGAAATTTTCTAACAAAATTTTGTCAGATGGTTCAGTCGAGAGTCTTTTCTTGAAGTATATTTGAGTATGAACTGAAGTTGATAATCTCATTTTGTGTTTTAGCTTTGGTTCTCAAATATTCTCGCAATTTGGAAAAATAATTTATTTCAAGCTACCTTGCGCCAACTGATGTTTTTATAAAGAATATGGCATATTCTTGTATTTTGAGCTTCATTTAGACTTTTTGGTTTGATTTAGCTTGATTCTATCGGTGGAGGATAATCTGTTTAACTAGATGGGAAATCCTCCTTGGAATGATAGACAATCAATTTGATGAATAGTGTAGTTCTTGTTTTCCCATGGTTGAAGTTCAGTTTTTTCTTGTTGGTGATAAATCCTCTTTCAGATTGTGTTCATTATATTCTCTTCATGTGTTGTGGCAACATGTTATATGTGTGACTCCAAGTGCAATATTTCCTTTTGCTTACCTTCTACCACTTATTTACTATAGCTTAATCGACTTTCTAAGATAGCAATTTGGTCATATTGCTTAGGTAGAATGTAAGGCTTAAAGTTGGTTATGCTGTAGTTTCGTTGACCAAGGCCATGAACATAGCAATAACTTGTGTTCGACATCAAACATTACAATTGATGGATGCACATGATGCAATCACATTTCACAATTTTATATGGTCATTGGTTATCCTTTTGAACCTTGGTTTTAATGAGATATGTGAGGCCCCGAAATTTTACTTGTCTTTATAACTCTTATTTGAACTTACTTGCCTTAGATTCTTGGTTGTTTAAATAGTTGAATTTGAGCCAAAGAAGTGAAATTTTGTTAAGAAAAGTTTCATATTCTCAAGTTGTTAGAAAATCTGGAATTTTCGCAGGAGGCTCTGCGCAGCTTTGGGAAATTGGCTATAATTTCGTATAGGAAAGTCAGAATTGAGTTCCGTTTGTTGCGTTTGAAATTAGACTCATAGGACTTCTTACGGTGTAAAATTTAGAGTTTGACTCAATTTCTATGAATACTAGAAAATCGGTAAAGTTGACTGAAAATTCTGCCCTGCACACGTAAAAATAGGAATGTTGTAGTAGCTTATGGCTCAATTTGGACCAACTTATGAGCTGAATTTCTTTGAGGAGTCTTCGAAAATTATTAGTATTTGAAGTCTAGTTTTTAACAGGTCAAGTTGTATGAATGTTTGATATTTATAACTCAAGTTATGATTTTTCTAAAAGAATAGTGCATACTAGGGTTTTTGGTGCATTTTGGTAATGTGATAACTTGGTGAGGTGTGTGTACTAAATTTGGTGGATAAGAGTGAGTATTAGATAAGAGGAAGTATCTGATTAGAAGTACTAATAATAAGTTAGTGAATCATAAGTTAAAACAAAAGTACAAGAGAGTTAAGAAAAATAGGCTTGAACCGACGTGCGTCGTTTGTTACTAGTTGAGTACACAGCTTGAACAATATTTTCTTACCTTAATCTCCTTGATTTTATTTCATTTAATTCTTCCTAATTTTACCCTTAGACCAGCCGAAATTCTTGACCCAAAACAAGAGGAAAAAAAAAGAAAAGAAACTTGATTGCCAAGTGTTGGCAATCAAAGCCTAGGGTTGACTAGGACTTTTCTTTCCTTCTTATCTTTCTTTTGGACCAATTTTTGCTTCATTTCTTCTTCACCTTGGCTGAACCATTGGAGAGAAAACAAGAGAGGAGAAACTTCCATTTCCATCTTCAATCTTGCCTTGTTTAAGTTAGAATCACAAAACTAAATCGAACAAACTTGCAACAAGGTGACAAAGAAGCTTGAGGTGGAGTGATCTTGCATAGGCAGCCTTGGTTTTGTGTTTTTTCCTTGAGATTTGAAGGTATTAAACTAAGAAATTCTTCTTTTCTTTCTTATCTTACATTTTATTGGATAGATGACTTGAATATGGAAGATAAACCTAGATTTGTGAAGATTGGTGAAATTGTCAGCTTAGGGTTTCATTTTCCAGCCTTGATTTGTGTTTTTCAGCTATGATATGATGGTATCTAGCTTTGTTATGGACTTGTCTAAAGATTTATAAACTTTATTGTGACTTTTTAGCTTTCAACTAGGAATTTCCAACTTTAGTTCCACAATTTCAGTTTTAATGGAGAAATTTTCAGCTTTGATAGTGTGATGATATATGCTAGAAATGAGCTACAATTAGATGGTTTTATGGCCTAGATTAAGAAACTGTTTTATCTTGTTACTTGTGTGTTGATTTGGGGCTGATTTGAGAAGAAAATAAAGCCTTAAAATGACTGGAAAATTAGGAAAATACAAAGGAAATGCCTGTCCGTTTTATTTCGTGAAAGTTCAAGCAAGTGAAATTGGAATTGAGTGGTGATTCTTGGTTGAATTGAACTTAGGCTGTTTAGGGTATTTGAGTTCCCCTTAGTAGGGATGTATAAGATGAAATTTTGCCAAACCTTATATATTTTATAAAGAGAAAATAGCGACCGGTTTAAACAAGATTTTCTCGTTTCTTATATCAAGTTGCGAAGTTAAAAGTTTTAAACGCTCCCTTTATCAAAAACTAAAACAGCGAGCATGAATTTTCTAGAGTTTAATAAATAAAATGAGTACTACTTAAATGAGTTCTATTTATTTGTTTTCTTTTAAGCGAAACTCTTATATTTTGAAACCCTAATTGATTTCAAGTTGTTATACGATATTTTATCGCAGATTTTGACTCTAACCAGGGAGTTGAACCTGAACTTGGTTTTGGAAAGCAATAATCATTGGTGAATGTTCCAACTGCATGTTCCCTACTCATTGTTATTAGAAATTTACTAAACACCCGATTTGACATTTCATAGGCGAGTGTGTACTTATCGCACTTGACCTAACTCAACTAAACACTTGATATCTCATTCATTCATGTATAAGTAACTTGATTTGCATGTGACCTGTATATTGAATTGAAATGCTTGGAAATGTGACATGCTAGGCATTATTTGTGACTTGGTCAGGGCTAGACGAGTGTGCCCTTATTCGCACCCGCCCTCCCCTTCTTGAATGATTTTATACTTGCTTGAACTTGATTGATCTGTACTTATATTTGTACTTGTGCTTGACTTGTGAGTGCTGAGCGGCAAGCATATTACCACATTCAATCCGAATGGGAAGTGTCCTCTCATTTCGTCTCTGTACTTTTATCTTGATTAAGTTGATTGGAGATGTTATCTCATCGATTATACTGACTGCTTGGGAACCCAAATCCCACTGGCTAGTTAATTGAGTCGAGCCGGCAAGGGTCTGGTCGATTAGATAACGAACCATGGGTCTCTTGTTTTGTCAAGTGGAGTATTATCTTCTCAACTAATTAGTACACTCAAGTATTACCACCATTGTTTTTCTTGGAGTTTGGACCCGGTAGGGGTTTGAATGGTGGACGGAAATTGGAGTTATGTTGGTGCTCTACTGGACTTGTTATAATTTCATGGTTTGACGGAGTGTCAACAGATTTGAACAAGTGGTCACGGAACCTGCTCCCAAGAGCAGACTGTATACTTTTACCTAGAAATGTTGGATATCTAATAATTTGCTATTTGAAGTGTTATTGCTCATTTTTATGAACTCTTATACTCGCTATTTTGATATTTCAAGTTTTATACAATGGTCAACTTGTTTACTTGGGTTTGCATGATGTTTTGGAACTTCACTGAGTTTTGACTCATCCTATTAGTTTTGTTTTCCTTACAGGTGATACGAACATTGGCGTGAGGCTAGTATAGACTGGTGTCATCTAGTTTTGACTTTTGTGATTGTGCTTGCGCTAGTGCTCGATTAGGGTTGAAAGTTATCTAGAACTTGAATCTTTTGTTATATTGGAAAATATATGAATGTTTGAGATAGAACTGGGTATAAATGTACATCCTAAGTTTGGAAACTGCTGTTTCGTTACTTTTGAAGTTGTAACCTGTTTTATTGAAATGAGTGAGCGAGTCCTGACGAGAGTTGGGCAGGCTGTCCACTAAACTCTGGGATACGCCCTAAGAAGAGGTGGGGGCATCACAAGATAACTGTACCATGATTCGTTGACAAACTTATTATCGCATTCTATATTATTCGATTGTGGCAAAGTTGGTATGTGCCATATCTGATGCTTGTTGCAATTTCTCACCTGTGCCAATGCTAATCTCATAATATTCATTCGTCATCTCGCCCCTATGTAAGCTATCAGCTGAAAGTAATATCGAATGATTAGGTAGTTATTCAGAACTTCTACTTTTTGGTTGAGGGATAAGAACAAAATTGATATTAGGTGAAAATAAATACCATAATAATTTATAACAAACACCTAATCCTTCAACACTGACAAAATCAACTTCTCTCACAGGCTCCTATAAGAGCACTCATTTTTTTCCAAAAAACATCACTGCTCCTATTTGTTGATGTCTTGTACTAATAATTTTTAAGTGGAAAAAATTCTTTATGTTGTTCGAGACACTTTTCTGCTGGAAGTTGGTCTTGTCTTGTGGAGCTTCCTTGTTACAAGAGGGAAAAATGAAAGACAGTAATCAAATGGGGAACAGTTTCACAGAATGCTTACTAGATTGTTACTTTCACATATTTATCTCCATCCCTCTTTATAAATTTATTAAAATCTTGCGCTACTGGGTATTGATGATTTTCACTTAAAAAGCTGAGCCTTGCCAGAGGAATAATCCAATTGGAACCTAATTTGAAATCTTCAATCGTCTGATTGAGGAACCCAATTGGAGAAAGCATTTTCAAATTTCTGAGCTTGAGTTATTATTTTTGTACAAAAATTAGAATTTTTTTTAACAAGCAGCAAATTTGTGATCTGCTGATTATACTACATATGTTGTCTTCTATAGACGACATGTCACATAATGACAACCAATGTACTTTCTACAGGTGTTGTTAAAAATGACTAACCTTAATATTTTATTCTTTTCTGCTTTTCCGCTATTTGTTGGCAAAGGTAAGTGAAATTAGGATAGGACTAGATGAATGTGTGGCTTGTCTTGCTGCTTAATTAAAAAGAAGTTCCTTCATCAGTAACTTAAAACAATTCATGACCATCTTAAAGGCAAACATCTTATTCATCCAACCATCTTGGCCTACAAGAAACAATTCAAGGATTTATTAGTAAGGTGATACTTACATTATGAATGAGTAGTATTAATAATGCAGTTAACATAGAAAGGTCTTTCCATGGATTTGAAATTGCTGCAAATGGTCAGCTAAGTAATTTGGGCTTGTGCACAGACTTTGAACTGACATGTTACACTATAGCATAACCATTTACAAATGAAATCTTTTCTATTTCAGGGAAGAAAAGCACAAGCAATGATATATGGTGGTGACATCCATATTTTCAAGAGACATTTTTAGCCATTTCGTAAATACTATATCTCCAATGAAAAACTTGAGACAGTCCAGCCTAGATATAGTACTTATAGCAATGAATACTATTGAGTTATTGACAATTCGACCGTTGTGCAACAAGTTCATGAATCAGAGCTTCCAATGCTAGCAGATGTCTTTCACTTCAAACCTTATGACAAAATCTATGAGCACATTGATACAGATGAAGAAATAAGTAACATTTGAACCTTCTCATACTATTCTATATAACATTCATCCGAATAGACAACCTATCTATGTGAGGACTCATGTTTTTATTCTTAATTTAGTTTATTTTATAATTATTTTGCCCTTGTGTTATTTAATTTTACTATTTTTGCATGAATTTTCTTGAATTAAGCTTTTATCGTGCGGGCGTCAATAGTTTCTCGAAAGTCGCGCCTGCATAACTAATTGGAGATTTGAGAATTTAACACTAGGCTAGTACGTTTGAGTAATTGTAGTGCTAGAGAAACTATCTTGGAGGGTTAGTAGTTAAGTGTATCAAATAAGAAAGAAAGTGGTAGTGCACGACACTATTTCGCTACTATTGAGAGTTGACTTTTTGCACAAACTTAAGGCTAGTTTTTTCTTCATTCTTCCTCCACAAGATTCAACACAAACCCTCCCTCTCTCTCTCATTTTCGGCCAGCCAAGGGAAGAAAGGGGGGAAAAAAGAACTTCATTCTTTTGCTCCAATCTTGCTTGCAAATCATCATCCAAACCACACAACTCTTGGAAATTGGCTCTAGCTAGAAGGAAGGTGCAAGCTTGTGGTGTGTTTTTTTTGTGAAAGTGTTGGTGAAAGTCTTGCCTTCATCTAGTGTTCAAGAACTTGAAGAGGTAACAAGTTCATCCTCCTTTAACCTTTCAAAATTTACAAAGATTGGTGGTTAGTTTTCATGGGTTTGCAACCCTAATCAAGAATCTAGACTAGAGGACTTGAGGAACTTTTATTTCTTACTTTATATCCTAGGCTAGTAGTGGTCTTGAGGTGGCCTTTAAGTAGCTGACTTGATGTGAGAACCCGAAAAATTTCCACATTTTTCAAGTATTATTTTATTTCTTTGCCTACATTTTATACTGTCCTTTGAAAATATTAAATGTTTTATACATTTTACAAGTCAGTAGAATTTTAAATCATTTTCCTAGTATAAGTTAGTGTACGTGAATTTTGAAGTGCATTTTTCAATGTGGGACCCGCTAGTGCGATATAATTTTTGCCGATTAGGTGACGAAATATTAAGTGATATTATTTTCCATGGTATTAGGAGATAATTAGAGGTTAGTTAGCTAAATGAATTATTGGAGGAGAGAAGATAAGCTTGGAACCTTCAAGATGCCAAGTGTCATGCTTCCATTGGATGTTGGACTTTTGACCCAAGATATTAACCTTTACTAAAACAAATTTTGACAAAAAATTCATTCCATTTTGCACCCTCTTGGCCAGCCCTTTGGTGAAGAAAAACAAGGGAGAGCTCTTCCAATTTTAGCTTCCAAACTCACTTGAATCTTGAGTTTTAACCAACCAAATTTGAAACCCTTCCCTACAAGTGATCACTAAGGAGGACTAAGGGCTTTGGTGGAGTTGATTTGGAGGAGGAAGGACTAAGCTACTACTTTCTTTGAGGTTCTAAGGTAAATTGCTAAGAACATCCTTCTTTGCTTCTAATAGATGGAAATTAATGGCTTGTGGTTGCCACTTTGGTAGTTTTGTGCAATATTTCTTGGTTAGAAGTGATGATGTGTAGATTTCAGTTTCTTAGAAAATTTTCTGCTTTGTTCTGACCAGTGTTATTCGGCCATGATGGAGGCTGAATTGGCCTTAGCTCAAAACATGAAAGTTTTAGAGAATTGAGTGTAGATTATGCCTGTAAAATTTCAGCTCAATCTGAGCACTTTATCATGTGAAATGACTATTTTACCCCTGCTGCCCTGTTTCTGCCAAAACTGGAAATCAGCATCTGTAATTGGCTCGTTTGGATGGGAAGATGAATAAATTAGCTTTTTATGCCTTCTTAAGAATTGTATCCTTGTATTCTAGCTTTCGAATGGCTTTGGAATCAACTAAATTGGAGCTAGCTTTCGAATGGCTTTGGAATCAACTAAATTGGAGTTGTGTGTGCTGAGATATGATTGAATAACTCAGGACTGCTAGATGACTTTTACAGTGAGCTTCGAACTGGAAAATCTAGAGCTGTTTGGGTAACTGGGACTAGGTTAGGTTGCGAACTGGGTTGAGGTGTCTTCATAAGAATTGTATCCCTATGTGTTAGCTTTCCAACGCCTCTAAAAACACCCAAAACGGAGTTGTGTAGCCTGAGTTATTGCCGGTTAAAGTCAGTGCTGACAACCAAACTGATCATGAACTTTTGGAGCTGTGATTGGAAATTTAGACTTAGATAAACTATAAATTAGGTTACGTGGCCTTCATAAAAGTTGTTCCCCCCTGTCTTAGCTTCGAAATGGTATAAGGTTCACCCCGATTCAATAACCATAGCTCCAGTTATGACTAAAATACTATGAGATGCCAAATCTGCCATTTAGCTTTTGTCTTCAAAATTGATATTTGCTTGTACTATTGCACTTGTGTTGTACTTGGATGATTTTAGAGCCTAATGGAAGGGCTATTGTGGTAACCTTACTTGTGTGTATTGTGGGGCTGAATTAAGGAAAAGAAGGAAGCCATAAATGGCTGGAAATTTGGTAAACACAAAGGGCATGCTGCCCAAATTTGTACTTGAGGTTTAAGTAGAATTACGCTTATCTTGAGTAAGATTTTGAGGACGAATCTAACTCGATTTGTCTAGGTTATTCAAGTTTCCTTTTGTGGAGGTATATAAAGCGAATTTCAACCGAAACTTGTACCCTTGGAATTTACAACTAATGGAAATATGTTTTCTTCATTTCTTTGACCCAAATGGCATTTTTCACATATAATGGCCTTAAATTTCACCGTTTGGAAAGTGAGCAAGGGTTTTACGAATAGTCCCTAAACAAGTTTCAATTACTTGATTCTCGTTAAACGAAATGTTTAAGTTTCGAGCCTTAGTTATCTTTCAATGCTCTTAAATAATATTTTCTTATGATTATTCTTAGGGTTTCTTGGTGATTAGGAGTGTTACCCGGAAGGAATTTTGGACCTTATTTTGCTTATATAGGTGAGTGTTCTATATACAATTTGTTTCTAATGACTATGTGAACTATTGTGACTATTTGGATTGTTGTTTTAATACGTGATTGAAGTATGTTATGTTTTCAATATTTTCAGAAATGATTTTTGCTAGGCGAGTGTGTACTTTATCGCACTCGACCTAAATGAACGTGAAATTTCAATGATTGAATGATTAAATATTACTTGTGCATGAATGTAAGCCTTCTGGTTGAACTGGGCCCTTGCCCTTTGTTACTGGTCGACTCGAGCCAGAAGCGGACTCGGTCGGGCTATTAGTGACCCTGGGTGAATGTTTGGTATACTCGAGTATTACCACGAAGTCTGGAGAGGACTGGCCAGTGCGCTGGCTAGAATGGGGAGAACTAAATGAATGAATGAATGACAAGATTGACGGAGGGGTTTTCAATTACAAATGAAATTTTTCTAAACGATTGAAGGAATAAGGAAATGGTCGATGAACGAATGAACGAATGGCTCCATGTATCCTTTTAATGAATGTGTTACTATCGCTTTCATTTTGTAAATGTTTTCTAAATTACTTGTTAATTGCTGATAAACGTCCTTGCCTAATTATTTGTTTGAGTATATAGAACCTCGCTGGGCTTTTAGCTCATACCACGCCTTTTGTTTTCCTTACAGGGGTTGCAAGTATGGGCGAGATATCTGTATAGGATAGAATAGTCTAGTTTTTGGTTTTGAATTGTTTTGTTTTGGCTTTGCACTCGCTCTAGTGCTTGGATAGAGTTGGTTGTATTGAGAAAGTTAGAGCTTTGGTTACATTTGGGACTGTACTTCTGGTTGAGATTGGGATGAATGTAAATATATGTTTCTAGTTTAGGGTTTGTTTTTTTTGTTTTTCTCGAGGTTGTATCTTATTTTGTTCGGAGAGAGTGATCGAGTCCTGGCGAGAGCTGGGCAGGCGGTCCGCCGAACCCTTTGGTTCGCCTTAGGAGAAGGTGGGGCTGTCACACTTGAGGCTTTTTGCTTGGTTGTTGTTGTTTATGAGAATTATAGCTTGATATTGGCTTGGTATTGGAGAGAAAGTTGGAAGAAAACCATGAGAGGTGCTAGCCGAAACTGTTGCTCTCTTGCCTTGCTTGGATTTCGAATTTTTGTAGCTTGTTTGGCTGCTAAACTGCTTGTTAAATGTTGCATTATGTGTGTATAAAGTGTCTTTCAAAAATCATTGCAATTGGTTACATAAAACTTGGGTTTTTGAAAAGGTAGAAATCTGGAAATTTGCTGCCAGGGCAGCCGAACAGTAGTTCTTTGTCTGAGTCTAACTCTTTGTACAAAAGTCGAAATCGAGTGCCATTCATGACATTTGAAATTAGACACCAAGTGCTTTCCAACGGTATAAAATTCCCCTACTGATTCGTTTTGAGTGAGCCGTAGCGAATCGGCAAAGCGGACTGACCTGTTTTACCTGCTTATTCGAGAGAAACTGGGAAACTGTATCTTGTGGCTCAATTTCGTCTCACTTGTGAAAGGAGTTTGAAAATGATGTATTCTGATGATTTGAAGCACTTTGAATCTAGTTTCTAATGCCACAAACCATTCTCAATTTGGACTTGCGTAGAGTTAGATATGGTCTGATTTCAAGACAGTGTCAAAGCTGGAAACTGGAAAATTGTTGAACAGGCTGTGAAATCCAGCCATCTTCAAACTATTGTATCTTGTTGTTCAAAAATTCGAATTTAGTTCTGCTTGTTGTGTTTGAAACTTTATTTAAAAATCTTGCTGTGTTATAAATTTCAGAGATTAATTCAATAACTATGAATTTTGCCAAATTTTCAAACTTTACTGAAAAACAAGAACTGGTTTTGCCCTGTCTTCATGAACAACAACTTTGAGTTGAGATTTGAATGGTTTCTAGTTAGAATCTGGAAAAAGTGTCTTCTAGAAAGTTTTAGTACTATGAATCTAATTTTCAATGGTGTAAAGTTTCTAATTTTTGGACTTTCCAAACTCAATCTGATTTTCCAAGTTTTGTCGCTTAAAGCTAAAATTTTCTGATTTCTTAAGAAATGAACTTTTAAAACATTCAACTTCCTTTTGAGATTGATGGTTCATTTTAAACTTGATTTCATGGAGGATACAAGTTTCCCTTGTACTTGATGTTTCCTTGGATTGAAATGAGAAACCTTAATGTTCTTTATTATGCTTAATTTTTGACCTAGAACTTGATTTCTTATAGTTTCATTCTTACTTTTGAACTTTGAATTTGAAAAGGCTTGATTCAAGGCTATAACGACTTACTTTATTCTTTAGTATACATTTGAGAATTATATACCAACCTCTTGTTTCTTCACTTCTTAAGTGCGAAAATTCTAAAGTTTTGTTTTTTCACTTTCATATAAACTTGTTGGTTCTTACCTCAAGACTCAAGAGTAATCAAGGGTGTTATCTCGGAATCGAGACATATCGCACGTAACTGTGAGTATTCCTTGCATGTGTGTGTGATTTGAATAGTTTTGCTACATGTTTACTTCATATTTCTTATGTGTTTAAGTGTTAAGTGCTCCCTAGAATTGCTCTTATGTAATTTTCCACCGTTTTAAGGCGAGTGTGTACTTTATCACATTCGACCTACTAAAATAACAAATTTCTACCGTTTACCGGTTTATTTGATTATTTGCACATGTTGTAAAGTCTTAGCTGAACTAAGCCCTACCCTTGGTTGCTAACCTACTCGAGCCAGAATTGGACTCAGTCGGGTAGGTTGGAACCCTGAGTCACCGTTTCAGTATACTCGAATATTACCACTGGAGAAATACGGCGATGGCCAGACAAATCGACGGGAATTATTAAAGTTATAAGGTGAAACTGATCGAAATAGTTCCAAGTGAACACCGTATCCTTTTAATGTGTGTTTATTTCTGTAAAATGATAAATGTCTCATTTTAATGTGCCAATGTGAAACTTTGAACCATATGTGCGTTATGCTTAATTTATTTGATTTATTAGAACTGCTTGTGTGTTTTGAAACCTCACTGGGCTGTTTAGCTCATTCCACTCCTTTGTTTTGCTCAGCAGGGTCAAGACCGAGAGTACTCACAAATAGTACTAAATTATTTTCTTTTGGACACTTCAAGTTGTATTATAGCAAATGACTGTAGTACATATTCTTTTGGATTGTATTTAAGCTTGAAAGTTAACTAATTTTAAGTATTAATGTTTTGGAGTACTTTAAACGTATATTGAAAATATTTGAAGTATTTCCAGTTTTTTGAATTATGGATTGTAATGAACCCCAGCGAGAGTTGGGCAGGTAGTTCGCTGACCCATTTGGTTCGCCTTTGGGGGAAAGTGGGGCTGTCACAATCTGTACCGCTCAGACCTGCTTGGAGCTGCTGTACATGTTAACCCAAGGTGTTAGGATCCAAACATGGAATAAACAACTATTGAAACATCAAGTGCACAACAATTTAATGAAGAACAACCCACAAACATGAAAGATAAACGACACACAATATTTAAGGTAGTTCAACTCCACCATTGAACCTATGTCCACAGAGAGAAACCCGTTCTTTATTATAAGAGCAAAATCCTATACAATAATACAAATTGAACCCAAACCCAACCCTTGTATACCATCTCTCATCTCCCAAGAACCCTCTCTCACCATCCATGTATAAGACTACATGTCGCCTCTTGTGTGCCTTTGTGTGTCTTTTGTAGTATGCCAACCCACCTATTTGTAGAGAACATTATTTGGTCAAAACCCAAATAACAATAGGAAACCAATTCTAATTCTAGACTTGCATAGAATAGGAAATAACTTCTAATCCTAAACTAAATACAATATTCCTTGGCTACTATTTCAAGTAACTAAAACCAATTAAAAACTAGTTACTTCCACACAAAATAAGAATTCTACCTAAAAGATATTAAACCAATTTCCTAACAAATCTCCACCTTAGCGAAAATTTCTTTTAGCAACCATTTGCCTTCAACTACCAAATAATATGGTACCGAACTACACACCCAAATTAATACAGTTCTGACACCAAATTGATTCAATTGGCAAATGAACATGTGTAGTTACCTCGAGTCCAACCTCTAGTTGACTCGTGAGAAGGTGCCTCAATTCACCATCTCCCTTTGCAGGATTTCTTCTCACCACCACTTGCAATTTGGGATCCCCTTCTGTGAGCTCTAACCCTAATCATTGAGACAACCAAGTGGTAAAATCATCATACTTCTTCCTATCCTCAGGACTCTCTCGCCACGTGTGGTTTCCAAGACTCCACCTAAAGCGAAAACTCGTAACTGTCAGAACCTTCTGAGGCATGGAAATTAGATCTCTTTGTTTTTTTGGGACACATGTCATAGCATCCAAAAATATAATCAAAATCTAAAATCTACCGGGATGAAGTATCACCGTTGGAAGTGTGAGAAAGTCTCCACCGATTTACGTTCAAAATCAACAATGGATTCTACCTTTTTCTTGACACTTGAATCACCTGCCTAGATTCACCATCAAGTATCTTCATACTTTTCGACTTCCTAATCCTTCACCATCAATGCTTTTTTTCCAAACCATTTGAAACAAGGATACCATTCATTAATTTGTTCAATTAGTAACAACTATCAAACCACTTGATCTCAATAGCTAACTAGGATCCAATTTTGAACAACCAAACTCTTGATCCAACCATTCAGTTTGTTCGAATCCAAGTGCTTTGATACCTCATACTTGTAAATAAATATACTAGCACCAATCTAAATTTATATGTTCAAAATGACCTCCTTGTGAATCCTATTTATTCCGCCTCTTTTCAACCAAGACCCCGCAATAGATGCTCTAAACCATTCCCTAGAGCACTCACTACCGCATTTTTTATTATATTGCCATTTTCCTTCATAAACATCATATTTTAGATCTTTTTATTTTCTTAAGATCCAATAACTATTAACTGAATAATACACAAAATTGAACAAACTCAAAAAAATTAAAATGCATAAAAATGAGATTTTTTATGAATTTTCTGCAATACTTTTTAATTTTCTATTATATATTACTTTTTTGAAACTGTTGTATTTATTTATTTAGTCAATTAATAGTTATTAGATCTTAAGGAAACAAAAAGAATTAAAATATAATATTTATGAGGGAGAAATAGCAATATAATAAGAAGTGATATAGAGAGTGACACGAAAAGTGGGACAGAAGATCCGTTGTGCCATGACCTCAAGTCTTCAAGTTGAACAAAATTTTAAAAAATCAAATAAGAATCACCAAAAAAAAATCATACCCAAATCTACCGTGATCACATTTAAAAAAAGAAAAACAAAAAATTAAATTTGCCATAATCACAAAAATATCACATAATCATCCAAATAAATAGACCAAGAAAGAGTTGGAAAAGGGGGACGAAAAGAAAATGACTTTTATTTCTTTTTTTAATCTTAGGAGATCTATTTATTTGATATGTACATTAGTCTTGAGAGAGATAAATGATATTTTCAAAATTTTGAGGATCACAAATGAAATTATGAGAAACCTCAGGAGAGGTTCTTGATAATATTTGTTGATAAAATAGACCAATTCTAGAAGCTTCTATTTATTTATTTACTAGTAATATTAGTGTCAAAGTTTTAGTAGTTCTGTGATTTAGAAATTTGTGTTTTATTTGGCAATTTTTGGTGCAAGTGGCTTCTTCCCAACAAGTCTGGTAGGTTATAAATAGGACATTAGTTTAGAATATTTTCTTAAGAGAGTCCAAGAGAGTCTATAAGATTTTATTGTGGTGTGATTTTCTTCTATTATTTTGAGATAAATAATATTGGTTTTTTTATTTTCTTCTCTCCATAAATATTTTAGTGATTGTTTCATGCTTCAATCTATCACCTTGCATGCATTGATTATTATTAGAACCCAAAATTTGGATTCTACAATTGGTATCACGAACCAGACTATGAGGTTAGTCCTGGGCCTTTCTGCTGTCAAATTAAGGGCACAAAGTTGTTTGAAAGCATTCTGTTCATTGATTTAGACCACAAGATTAGTCCTAAAGTGTGTGGTTGGTGAAGAATTCGACCATAAGATTGGTTCCGAATCATCTGATTGTTGCAAGTGTAAAGACAGAGATCGGAAAAGAATCCTATCAGATTTATTGATTGCTGCGAGTTGTCAGATTAAAGGATTTGATTGGTTAATCAATCAGGGAGGCCAGGAAAACTTGATAGAAGAGAGAGGAAAATTTATTCCGGTATATGAATTATTAAATAATGACAAAATTTTATAGAGATCTGATTGATGGTGAAAATTTGCTAAATTGACTCCTATAAGCACAAATAGACATACATATTTTGGTAGGGTTTTAAAAGTGAAAAAATATCTCAAATAATGTAATTTAGATAATTTTCTTTGTTGGGTTGTTGCGAATGAGTTGCTAAAACATGTTTTCTAGAAGAATGCACGATTATTCTTTTAAGTGATGTGTAAAACAGTGGCAAAAAATATTTACAAAACTTTTGCTCATCGTACTAAAATACCCTGGAAATTTTGGAATGATATTTACTATGTTTTTGCAAATAATTCAGAAGAATTATGCTTTCAAACCGAAGTTTGGTTGTTGATATTGGTTTATGGATTTTGAAAATGATAGATTTGTTGATTGTATGGGTGATATTGAAAATTTTGAATCAATTGACAGTTTTAATTTGCATATCTTGTTTGGAGAAATTAGGAGTGATGAATTTGTTGAAGAAAAACAATACGGTAATTTGACAAAGGGAGAAGAAAATTTTGATTTGGTAAGAGAAGAAGAAGGTGAAATTGTTGTTGAAAAATTCGTTGGTTCGGACTCTCTTCAAGGTGATGGGAGAGGTTTGATTTGATAGATATGGATGTCATCAGAGTTGAAAAATATTTCGCTCCGAAAGAATTGATTGCTAATATAAAAATTTTGGATGATTGTAGTAGTGGTTATTTTGAATTATTTGGTGATGATAATTTTGACAAGAAAGCAATTTATGATTTTGTACTCTTGGACATTTATATTGGTGACTTTGGTGATTATGAATAGATTTGTATGATTGAGTACTTTGATCAAGAAAAAATTGCTGAGAAATTGTTTGTAAAATACAAAGTGCGCCCACTGTCACGAGTAAAGATAAAGTTGATAATTGACAACAAGATAGAGTTGCACATCTTCTATTTGGTTGAATAGGTAATACCTATTTGTCCATAAACTACACCCCTTAAAGTTTATTAATTGTTGATTGATTTGCAGTACTTTGTCATTCTTTTGCTAATACTATTTGGCATGTAGCACAAAGGGCAAATTTGGCACAAATTTCTCACTTCACTCCCTAAAACAATATTTTTAATCGCCTAGATTGAATATGCAAATAATCAATAAGTTCAAAGGAAGTCAGTGTTATTTCTCAAACCACAGAGGAGGTGAGTGCAAGTGTCAAAAATCTCAGGGAAGGTTTCTACAATTTCCCCTTTTAGTTAAGGATAATAGGATATGATTTTGGTTGCTTGTTCTCTCTCCTACTTTATTTATTAGTTACTGCTACTTATTACAGTTAATTGCACTACACCTCCCTTAAAAGTCAATTATTTTCTGTCTGTAATCCTAAATAACAATTATGTTACCTCGATTTTTTATCTTAACAATTATTATTTATGGGAAATTACTCAAGAATTTGGTTCCTCTCTAATGAATTCTCTCTTCATTATTTTCCGCAATGCACATCCGAATGCATGATACATATTTTCATTTATTAATAAGGGTTAGAATTAGTTAAATTTCAAAATGATTATTTCCCTTCCTAATAAATGATAACACATGTCATGCATAAAAATATGCACTGTGAAAAATGGAGAGAGAATTCACTGAAAGTAAACCAAATTCCTTACTCAATATAAGCTAAAAAAATTTTTTTTTGCTACCTATCTTAGAATGACTTTAGTATCCTTCAACTAAATTTGTCTACTATAATTTTCCATTCTTTTAGGGGCAAGGAAACTTTTCAACACGAAAGTGTTTAATAATATCCATTTTACTCAAGCAATTTGTCAAAAATAGTGGTGTATCGTACTAAATGCTATTTTGTCCATCTTAATTATGCATCATCCTTGATCAACATGATTTCTTTTTTAAGTAATCAAAACTTCATATTAAGAAACTAGTTTTACCAACTTTTCCAACAAAATTTTAAATTAATAATGTCTCAAAAATTAGATCTTGCAAATGAAAAGTAAGAAAGTATAGAAGAATTAAGCTTCAAAAATTTGTCATGATATTTTTGTTTTTGTTTTATGAAACTATTTAAGATGGATGGAAGGTTATTTGATTCCAAGGTCAGCATTATACATTGATGCATTTTAGTGACTGATAGAGTTCTTCTTGATTGTGTTCTACTTGATTGCTTACCAACTAGGAGGCATAAATCGCGCAATGCGTGTTGGTAATAGTGCTTAGCATGCCCAGTTGAATGTAAAAAAAAAGTTGAAATTATAAGTTTAATTAAATTAATCGTTGGAAGATGAAAAAGGAGTGTGCAAAAGCATACATTATGTTAAAGATTGGAATAATTGTAATTATAGAATGATTGCAAATTTGATGAATATTGTGACGACCCCACCTCCCCCTAGGGCGTACCCCAGGGTTTAGCGGACTGCCTGCCCAACTCTCGTTAGGTCTGGCTCACTTTGCAACTTCTAAGTAAAGGCAACTATAGTTCCAAACTTCAAATGTACATTGATACTTAAGTTAAGCTCCAAGGCTCATAAATTTCCAAATATCTCAAATATTTAACATTTCAAATGTGACAGCCCCACCTTACCCTAAGGCGAACCAAAGGGTTCGGCGGACCGCCTGCCCAGCTCTCGCCAGGACTCGTTCACTCACATCAAAGAAAGTAAGATAAAGCCTCGAGAATAAGCGGAAACGAAACCCAGACTTGAAACATATACTTACATTTATCCCAAGCTCAACCAAATATACAGTCCCAAATGTATACATAAGCTTTAAATTCTTAGTACATTCCAACCCTAATCAAGCACTAGAACGAGATCAAAAGCCAAAACAATACAAAAGGCTAAACTATACTATACAGGTCTCTCGCCCTTGCTCGCAACCCCTGTTAAGGAAAACAAAAGACGTGGAATGAGCTATAAGCCCAGCGAGGTTCTATATACTCAACTAGCAATTAAACAAGGACATTAGCACGTAACAACAAGTAATCCAGATAACATTTACAATATAAAGCAAGAGTAACACATTCATTAAAAGGATACGTGAAGCCATTCGTTCGTTCGTTCATCGACCATCCATTCCTTCAATCATTTAGAAAATTTCATTTGACTTTGAAAATCCCTCCGTCATTCTTGCCATTCATTCGTTCATTTCGTTCTTTCCCCTTCTGGCCAGCGCACTGGCCAGTCCTTCCCAAACTTCATGGTCATACTCGAGTATACCAAACATTCACATTAACCCAGAGTCACTAATCGCCCGACCGAGTCCGCTTCTGACTCGAGTCGACCAGTAACAAAAGGCAAGGGCCCAGTTCAGCCAGAAGGCTTACATTCATGCACAAGTACATTTAGTCATTCAATCATTCCAATGTCACGTTCATTTGGCCGAGTGCGATAAAGTACACACTCGCCTAGTAAAAATTATTTTTTTGCAATCATTGAGAACATTTAACATTTAATCAAGTATTTCAACTAGCCACATAGTCAATGAAACATAACGTATATAGAACACTCACCTAATTAAGTAAAATTACGTCCAAAGTATCCCTCCGGATATCAACCTTGGTCACCAGAAACCCTAATAACAATCATGAGAGAATATTATGATCAACCATCAAAATGTCCAGTGAATCAAAGAAAATTCGAATAAAACGAGTACAAGGGGGGAAGTATAATTTTTTTTTGAAAGTGAAAAGGGTACATTTTGATCAAAGGAAATGAGTAACTAAAGGTTTTCCAAACCAAACATAGAATTAACCTCAAAAGAGTTTTAGAAAATTTCATTGGAAAATTTGGAACAGTGCCACGTCAGAATCCGGCCAGAACTTGGCCTGATATCCGGCCGGATTGTCGGCCGGATTCAAGGCAGTGAGCAACTGCAAATTTTTTCTTCTTCCCCTGACAATCCGGCCAGCAATCCGGCCAAGAGTTGGCCGGATAGTCGGCCGGATAGTGAACAGTAACTTTTTTCTTTTTTTTTTCGTAAAACGTGTATTTGGCTCAAAACCAACACATATGCAAAGAAATAATGTGCAACAAGTGTCTTGGTTAAAAATCATATGAAAAGGTAGTCAAATACCTTGAATTCACACTTTAAAACCTTGCGCGTTAAATTAGGTTTTGTGGCCGAGAAACCCTAGGCCACTCCTTTTGTTTTGGGACGAAAAGGAACACGTATTTGAAGTTCAAAACTCGACAATTGGAACTAAAGTATCATGGTTAAAACGGAATGGTATAAGTGCAAGAAAATCCCTTTAAAGTGGAACTAAGTATGTCTAAGCAAGGAAGTTCAATCGCATTCCAAAATCGCATTTCAAACCTCATTTCCATTCACTCAAGGGTAAGAAAATAAACGGACAGCATTTCCCCTTGTTTTTCCTTACTTTCCATCCTACAACCAACCACAAATCATACCATTCAATCACAATTTCATATACAAATCATGAGCTATCAAACACCCTTAAATGCAACCAATTGAAGCTTTACAACCATCCAAAACCAGGCCCAAATATTCCATCATAACTCAGCACACACAACTCCAATTTAGTTGATTCCAAAGCCATATGAAAGCTAAGATACAAGGATACAATTCTTAAGAAGGTATCAAAAGCTAATTCATTCATCTTCCCAGCCAAAAGAGCCAATTACAGAGGCTGATTATCATTCTCGGACAGAAACAGGGCAGCAGGGGTAAAATAGTCATTTCACAGGCTACCGTGCTCCGATTGAGCTGAAATTTTACAGGCATAATCTACACTCAATTCTCTACACTTTCATGTTTTACGCTAAGTCCAATTCGGTCTCCATCATGACCGAACAACACTGATCAGATTAGGGCAGAAAAATTCCCAATAAATCAGAAATCTAACCAACTCTCCACTAATCCACAAAATCATCCATTAATCATGGTAGCAAGCCACCATAGGCCACTAATTTGCAACTATTGGAAACAAAAAGGATGTTCTTAGCAATCTTACCTTGAAACCTCAAAGAAAGTTGGTAGCTTAGACTTCCTCCTCCCAAAACAACTCCACCAAGGCCTTCAATTTCCCTTAGCTAGCACTTGTATGGTGTAGTTTTCAATTTGGTTGGTTAAAACTCAAGATTTGGGCAAGGATTGAAGCTAGAAATGGAAGAGGTTTTCCTTGTTTTTCTCTTCATGAAGTTCGGCCAAGGCAAGGGAAAATGAGAGGAAAATTGGTCAAAAATTTGGTTTGAAGAAAGTTAATCTTCTTGGTCAAAGTCCAACTTCCAATCAAAACATGACACATGGCCTCTTGAAGTTTCTAAGCTTATCTATTCTCCTCCAATGATTCAAGTAGCTAACTAACCTCTAATTATCTTCTAACACCAATGTAGAATAATATCACTTAGTAGTTCATCACCTAATCGGCAAAATTATATCGCACTAGCGGGCCCCACATCTAACAAATGCATTTCAAGTTACGTACACTAACTTATACTAGGAAAATGATTTAAAAATTGTACTTACTTGTAAAATGTACAAAATATTTAATATTTTCAAAGGACAGTATAAAATATAGGCACAGAAATAAAATAATACTTGAAAATGTGAAAATTTTCGGGTTCTCACATCAAATACATTCACCCCTAATCTAGCACTAGCGCAAGTATAATCGCAGAAATTCAAACCTAGAATATGCTAGTCTATCCCAGTCTCACGCCCTCGCTCGTACCCCCTGTAAGAAAAACAAATTTAACGGAATAGAGTGAGTTAAAACTCAGTGAGATTCCAAAATATCATGCAGACCCAAACAGACTTGCAATATTAAAGTAGCGAGCATAAAAATTTATAAAAGTGAGCAATAACGTTTCAAGTAGCAAATCTCAAAATAAGTGAGTGTAAAGTTTTTTAAAAGAAACAATAACATTACAAGTAACAATCATTTCAAAGTGTAAAGATACAGATGGATCTCAAGAGCCAAATTCCCGCTGCATTATTTGATCGAACCCGTTGACACTCCGTTAACGTTTGAAGAAGCAAACCGTGACCGTAGATCTCCACTTTATACCAATTTCCGTCCACCCTTCAACCCCCTTACCGGACCCGAACATCAAGATAAATAGGTGTGGTAATACTCGAGCATACCGATTAGTCGAGAAGATAACACTCCACTCGACAAAACAAGAGACTCATGGTTCATTATCTAATCGACCAAGCACTTGCTGGTTCGACTCGATTAACTAGCAAAGTGGGGTTTGCGTTCCAAGTAGTCAGCATAGTTGATGACCTATCGACTTAATCAAGAGAAAAAGTACGGAGACGGGAAGGAGAGGCACCTCCCACTCGGATTGAGTGTGGCACATACTGCCGTTCAGCACTTAACAGGAAAGCACAAGTACAAATACAAGTACAAGTCAATGTAAATCAAGTTACTTGTACAAGCATGAATGAGATATCAAGTGTTTAGTGGAGTTAGATCAAGTGCGATAAAGTACACACTTGCCAATGAAATATCAAATCAGGTGTTTAGTAAATTTCTAACAACAATGAGCAGGTAACATGCAGTTGGAACACTCACCAAAGACTTAGTGCTTGTCAAAACCACGCTCGGGTACAACTTTTTGGTTGAAGTCCAAATTTGCGATAAAATATCATTTAAGAGTTTAAAATCCACTAGGTTTCGAAACTTAAGAGTTTTGTTTCAAGAAAATCAAGTAAATGAAAATTGTTTAAGTAGTAGTCATATGGCTTATCAACTCTAGAAAAATCATGCTCGCACTTTTAGTTTCGATAAAGAAGCGATTAAAACTTTTGAATTCTCTTTTGGTATGAAAGATTGAGAAAATCATATTTTTAAGGGTCGTTACTTTTACTTTTTAAAGGGTACAAGTTTCGGCAAAATTTCGTCTTATGTATCTCTACTAACGTAACTTGACTACCATAGACAATCCAAGTTCACTTTCGACCTCAAATCATCGCTCGAGTTTCAAGTTTACTCGCTTATCCTTCGAGCAAAAGTTTGGGCAGCATGCCCTTTGTATTTATCCATTTTTCCATCCAAGTACAACTTGGATTCACAATCCAACAAATCTCCAATCCAACCACAAGTGAGAACCAACAACATACATCTATTCAAGGCCTCAAAACCAACCAACAAACCAATAATAACTTATCACCATGGATATCAAAGTTGGAAACCAGTTTAGAGAAGAAATTATAAGTGGCAGATTTGTCATCCGTCGGTGTTTTGGTCATAACTGTAACTAGGTATATCGGATCGAGGTAAAGTTTATGGAGTTTCGAATTAAGACATAGACCTACATTTCCTATGAAGACATCGACACTCAGTTCTTCCATTTCAGGGTAAAAATGGACAGTCAGAAGCACATGAAAAACCAGGTCAAGAAAATTAAAGTCTTTGCGCAGTGAGGAGTGCTCTGGCCAATCATTAGCTAAATGATCCAATTGATCTGAAATTTTTGCAGGGAGAAAATTAACTTTAAATTCCTATAACTTTCAATGTTTTGTCCAAAAGCTGATTTCTGTGACAGTCCCACCTTCCCCTAAGGCGAATCAAAGGGTTTGGCGGACCGCCCTGTCCAACTCTCGCCAGGACTTCGTTCACTCTCTTCAAATAAAAAGATATAACCTCGAGGATAAACGAAAACAAATCCCAAACTTGAAACGTATACTTACATTCATTCCAATCTCACCCAAATGTACAGTCCCAAATATAACAAAGCTTTAAAGTTTCGATACATCCAACCTAACCAAGCACTAGAGCGAATGCAAAAGCCAAAACAATACAAAAGGCCTAGACTATGCTATTCTATACAGGTCTCTCGCCCTTGCTCGCAACCCCTGAAAGGAAAACAAACTAACAGGAATGAACTAAAAGTCCAGCAAGGTTCCATATACATAATCACATAATTAAGTCCAAAACATTAATATTAATCATTGAATAACAAATAATCCAGAAAACATTTACAATATGAAAGTAATAATAAACATTTATTAAAAAGGATACACGCTCACGTGGAGCCATTCGTTCATTCATTCGCCAACCATTTTCCTTATTCCTCCAATCATAAAAAAACATATTTGTAAGTGAAAACGCCTTCATTGTTCTTGTCATTCGTTCATTCATTTCATTCTCTCCCTTCTAGCCAGTTCACTAGCTAGTCTCCACCAGATTTCGTGGTCATACTCGAGTATAACCAAACATTCACCCAGGGTCACCAGTCATCCGACCGAGTCCGCTTTTGGCTCGAGTCGACCGGTAATGAAGGGCAAGGGCCCAGTTCAGCCAAAAGGCTTACATTCATGCACAAGTAACATTTAATCATTTAAGCGTTTGAAAATTTCACGTTCATTTAGGTCGACTGCGATAAAGTACACACTCGCCTAGCAAAATTCATTTTTAGAAACGTTGGAAACATAACGTACCTCATCACTTATTAAAGCAATAATCCAAATAGTCACAATAGTTCACATAGTCATTAGAAACAAAACGCGTATAGAACACTCACCTATATAAGCAAAATAACGTCCAAAATTCCTTCCGGATAACACCCTTAATCACCAAGAACCCTAAGAATAACCATAAGAAAATATTACGGTTCAACCAACCCAAGATTAAGTGAATCAAAGAAAATCCGAATAACTAATAGTACAATGTATAAGTATGATTTTGGAAGTGAAAAGAGTACATTTAGACCAAAAGACATGAGTAAATAGTCGTAAAACTTATGCTCGCTCTTAAAACTTTGAAATTGGCCATATAAGTCGAAGTGACAAAGAAAACGTATTTCTATTAGTCGTTACTTTCATTTTCAGGGTACAAATTTCGGCCGAATTCCAACTTATAAGCCTCTATTAAAGAAGACTCGAATACCTCAGATGATTCAAGTTAATTTCATCCTCAAACCCTTACTCGTGTCGCGAGTACAATCTACCTAGTTTCTCGAGTGCAAATTTAGGCAGCACGCTCTTTGTATTTACTATTTTTCAGCCATTTATGACTTCATCATTTTCCTCAATTCAGCCCCCAAAAATCACACACCAAATAATCTCATTAAAATAGCCGTTCAATAGGCTAAAAGTCATTCAATTACATAATCAGGCTAGAAAAGTGACCGGAAATAAGATTTAAGACAAGGAACAAAATGACAGGTTTGACATCTTTTAGCGTATTGGTCACAACGAAGCTACACCTATCGGATTGTGGTAAAATTTATACTGTTTCGAAGCTAATACAAAGGGTTACAACTTTGATGAAGATAACTCAACCATTTCACAGTTTATCTAGGTCGAATCTACAAATTACAGAACCAGAATTTCACCGTCAGGCTGGTTAACAGCACTGGGTTTAAAAGACAATAACTCAGGCTACAAAAGTCCGATTGAAGCGTTTTTGGATGCGTTGGAAAGCTAAAACATAGGAATACAAATTTTGTGTTTTGGTCAAAAGCTTAATTTAATACATATCAAAGTGAAAAAATGAAGCCAGAATGGTGAAATGTCAAACTGTCCGCAAAACTCTACCTATGGCAGTCAAGGGTATTTTTATCATTTCACATGTTACAGTTCTCAGATTGAGCTAAAATTTTACAGGCAGGTATATAACATTATTCCTACAACTTTCATGTTTTGAACTAAGCCCAATTCATCCTGGATCATGACCGAATGACACTGGCCAGAACAGGGCAGAATTCTCTACTAAAGCTGAAATTAACACCCCAAGTTGGAATTCCTTTAGGCAAATGAAATTAACACCAAAACACTAGATTTTTCACACATCAAAGCTAGTAAATCATGGCCAACCATTCCATCATCACATATGGGCAGAAAATTCTCTAAGAAAACTGAAAATCCACGTATCACCACTTCTAACCTATAAATATTGCATAAAACTACTCAAGTAGCAACCACAAGCCACTAAATTACAACTATTGGAAGCAAAGAAAGATGTTCTTAACAAATTACCTTAAAACTTCAAAGAAAATGGTAGTTTAGACTTTCCTCCTCCAAATCAACTCCACCAAAGCCTTTAAACATCCTTAATGAACACTTGTATGGAGTAGATTCTAATTTGGTTGGTTAAAGCACAAGATTTGAGCAAGTTTGGAAGCTAGAAATTGAAGAACTCCCCCTTGTTTTTCTCCTCAAAAGGCCAAGAAGGTAAGAAAATGATGAAATTTTGGGTCAAAATTTGTCTTAGCAGAGTAAAATAATCCTAGTCAAAGTCCAACTTCCAATTGAGGTGGTGACTCTTGGCCTTTCTAGTGTTTTCTCTAATCCTTTGTCTTGCAAGGTTTACATCATATAACAAATCTCTAATAATCCTCTAGCACCTTGTAAAATAATATTCCTTATTACCTTTTCACCTAATCGTAAAAATTTTATCGCACTAGTGGGTCCCACATCTATAATGCACTTCAAATTTAACATATACTAACTTATACCAGAAAACATGATTTAAAAACGGTACTACTTGTAAAATGTATAGCCAATTCATATATTAAAAGAAAGTGTAAAAATATAGGTAAAGAAATAAAACGCCTAGAAAATGTGAAATTTTTCGGGTTCTCACAGATTCAATCTAAAACATGGAGAAATTCGTAGGCCAAGTTGAGTCCAAAAACAGGGCAGAACTGAAATTCACCACCCAAATGCTGGAATTTTGCATATCAACCCTAAAACTACTCATCAAAGCTGGAATTCCATCTTTTGAACTTAAAATCACAATCATGCTACTAATCACCTCACAAATCCATATCAAAACTCAATACCAACATATTAGAGATAAACATCATAACTCAAATCTGAAAAATCACAAACCCTAACTGAATTCACTAATGTTCACCAAAACTAGAGTACCATCCAACATAATTCAAGATTCAAGACATCTATCCCATACTTTGCTAAAATAAGAAAGAAAAAGGAAGTTTTAGACTTATACGTTCCAAAACACTTGAAGAAAGTGAACAACCAAACTATTTCTCTCCAAACAACTCGACAAACAAGCTTCCTTAGCTCCTTGGTGCTAGTTTAATCGGTTTAATTTTGTGGTTTCAATTCAAACAAGGCAAGATTCAAGATTGAAGTTAAAAGTTTTCTCTCTTGTTTTTCTCTCCCAATTTTCGGCCAACACAAGAAGGGAATGAAAAAAAAAAAGAACCAAGACAAAAGATAAGAAGAAAAAAAACTCATTTGGTCAACCAACCCTGGGATCTTTGACACTTGTCAAAGTCAAGTTTTCTCTCTTTTTTTTTTCTTTTCTTTCCTTTTCCTTTGTCAACAAAAATGGCTGGATTAAGAGGTAATTTAGGGAGGATTTGGTGAAATAAAAACAACAAGATTAGGTTAAGAAAATAGTGGTCAAGTGGGGTACTCATTCGGTAACAAATGGTACACGTTGGTTCAAATCTATTTTCCTTAACTCGCTCGTACTTGTGTTTTCATTTATGATTCACTAACTTATTAATAGCACTTCTAATCACACATTTTCTCTTATCTAAAATCACTCTTAACTGTCAAATTTAGTACACACACCTCATCAAGTGATCATACAGCCAAAATACGCAAAAACCCCTAGTTTATCCTAACTATAAAAGTAAAGATAAAATTCTCGATTTTATTATTTATTACAACTAGAGAGGGAGTAATTTAGGAATAAAGATAATATAAAATAACTTATTCAAAATAAAAGGGTAGTTTAAGAAAAATATAGGTGAATTTTCAAGTCGTCACGCTCTCTCTCTCTCTTAAAAGAATTTTGATCTCGAATTCATACATTTAGTCGTAACTAACTCAAGGTATTTTTCTTGCATGTTCGTCTCTAACTCCCAGGTCTCACCATAACCAAAATTTTAGCCAGACAATGGGAAATGTGAATCGTACCTTCTATCACTCTAACAACCCTGATTTCGCCTACCCTCCATGCGTCTTTTGAAAAACAATACACTATATAGATATAAACAAAAGAAAGGAACTATAAAGTTCGATAAAAACAATTTCAAATCATAAAATGAAAATAATATAGCACATTTAAAATAAAACACTCTCCTTATATATATAGTCACATGCCCTATGGGACATTAACTCCAGGTATTGTTCAAACACTACACTTAATCAAAATTTGAAAAAGTACAACCAGGTATGTACACTTGAATAATAAGGTCCCAAATCTCACTAATATATTCAATATCTTCCAAATCCAGACTATTTACATTCCCCGTATCTTGGCTTTCGCCATCCAGACTTATCCAATATTGCTCGGGATATCGACTTATCATAAAGGTATCACTCTTTGATACTCGGGTACAATAATCCGAAAATATGATAATTCACCACTCGAGTTAGCTAGTCTCAAGAGGAAATCAAGCACTTTTGAAATTCCTACCCAACATACATTTCTAATGTCTGTCGCGCCCATTTTTGAAAAATAAGAAAATAAGGAGTTTTAAGAAAAATGAATTTTTGATTGAAAAAATGTGTTTTTGATTTGTTAGAAATAAATAAGGAAAATAAATGGGTCTAAATGGGACTTTGAAAATGCGACGATTTGACCCAAAATAATAGTTTAAAAAGGGTTTTTAAATAAAAAATCGGAGTCGCCACTTGGTATTAAGTTGAGGTGTACCAAGTCACCTAAAATGAACTTTTTAAATAAAATTATGGAAAACCCTTTTTAAACGACTCCTAAGTTTACGGAAATCAGAGAAAAAGATTCGGGAGTCACATTTGAAGAAAGGGAAGGTAAGGATAAAAATCCAAGGCACCCTCTCAACCTAGCCAAGGTTAGTTACGTGATTTAGTCAAAAATTTTCTTATTTTAACCTAAAAATTTATCGCATTTGGAGGTACTATATGAATGCAAACCCTAGACCTAAGAGGGTATCGGGGGGTTAAAATATCTCTTCGAAATTATTTGATGCAATTCGCATTAGTTGCGATGCCCAAAAGTAAACTTTCGAAGAAGTCACGAATTGTGCAAAAATATGAGACTCTAAAAAAAGAAAAGAAAGAATAATAATAAAAATAATCATAATTATACAAATATACATGTCCTAAAGGAATGCATCATGTTGGGTACGGGGGACTAATGTTCGTGACTCAATTTTTCCTTTAATAGAGGGAATACGAGCGTGCTAAGACTAGAAAACCAAACTCGTCTATATCCCATACTTAAGGGGTATTTCCTACCTAATCAAGCAAATGATCTAACCTAATTTCTATTTCCCTAAATGAAATGCAAGCCTAAGTCATGTTTTCATACAAAAGGGGTAAGGAAAATAATGAATATGGATATAAAAAGGAGTATAGGATAGGGGATATACGTACAAGGGGAAATTATAGAATAGGGGATGTGTATAAGGGGAAAATATGGGATAAGGGTTATATGTATAAGGGGAACATGCAATAAGGGATAAAAGAAAATGTCATATCAAAAATGATAAAAACCCTAGGAATAGGAAAATATGCATGAGATGAAGTGATTTTATCATGCAATCATGATCTAATGCGCAAAGTGCTCCTAAGGGTCTAGCATTGGACTAACCCATGTTTTCTATTTTCTCACTAGCGTTGGACTAGTGGGGAATCGGACAAGGGAACCACAACTAGCGTTGGACTAGTGTGATATCGGGAAATGGATCACAACTAGCGTTGGGACTAGTGTGATATCACGTCATACATTAATTATAACTATTCATTCATGTAAACTTAATAAAACATGTAATCATATAATATCATATAATCACATAACACATAATCATGATATCCAAATGCAAGGCCCTAAGAAAGCGGTAACACATAGCACATAGGCATGCAAATCCCACCACAAAGCAAAAATAAAGCAAATGAAGGCCTAACTATTACATTAGGGGGGACCCTACTACAATCTAAGGGAAAAAATGAAATAATAAAATAAATACCTAACTATTACAATTTTGGCATTTAAATGCCTTACAAATAACCAAAATTTAAAATAAAATAAATATACTAAGTTAAATAACTAAAATGAATAAATGAAAGAAAAACATTCAAAAGACATGAAATTAAACACATAAAGTCATATAAGTGCACATATAGTCAAATCAAGCAAAAAATAAGGGATAGAGTGTACCTCCCTTGAGTTGGGGCCCTAATGACACGAATTTAGTTATTTACCCTCCAAAATAATAAAAGTGTCAAGGCATCACTTTAATTAACAAATAATCACAAAAAAATTGGAAATAAACACAAAATTAAATCAACCAAGGTATCCAAATAAAGCAAATAAACCATATTTGACAAATTAACACAAATAAGGACCCAATTTGAAAGAATTAAAGAAATTAAGGGATCAGAAATCACTATTATTGCACATATTAAGGATCTAAAAGGAAATCAATTAAAATCAAGAACTTAAAGTGAAACCTACCAATCAAACGCTAAAATTCACAAAAATAAATGAAAACCAATTTGCTAGGATTAAACAACAAAATTCCAAGATTTCATTAAAAATTCAAATCAAAACTATAAATCTAGAAAGAGTTATTAAACCCTTCAAATTCATCCTAAAATCATGCATATTCTACCCAAAAATCACATTAAATCATATCAAAAGAAGAAAAACATGCTAAAGGGATAAAATTGATCAAATTTCCAAAGTTTCTGGGCCCATAACAGAATTATAGGGAACTTGAGAGGTCAAGGTGCAATTTCTGGAATTATTTCATGCATGCAACGAAGTAATCTTTCTGCAACTTGCTGGTTTCTTTCTTATGCAAGCTGCTGTGCTCTAAATGCAATCTTTTCCATCCCAAACATTACCAACGGATCAACAGCAACAACTTGGGCCACTTAAAAAATCCATCAAACATTCCTTATATTTAAACGCGAAATTGAGCAGAAAAGCATGCAAAAGCTGGACAAAATCTTCTGCAACTTAGCTGTTTTCTCTGCAATTTTACATCTGCAAGCTTCCCACAGCTCTCAAACATGATCAAATCCAATTTGAACTAAAGCAACAAGCCTACCACTTAATCCTCTCACTTTGCAACATAAATCCTTAGATTTAAACACAAAAAGTTGGACAAAGAGGGCATGCACATCTGGATAGTTCATGCAATTTTTGATACTTTCAGATTTCAGCAAAATACATGTGGTAAGTTTTGATACCAAACTCAAACCAAGACAACAAAACTCATCAAACCAAATCCCTTAAAAGCTTTCGACACTCTTTGATGAATACCATGGCCATTGACAAACCAAATGAAAGCATGAAAGAAACATGGAGGAAAGGAAAATGCAGTTGGGTTTTCGGAAAAACTAATGGGGTGGAATCAGGAGTAAAGAAAGCTTTCAATCACATCACTCGAACCATCCAACATCAAAACCATTTCCACTCCTTGTGGGTGAGCTTTAACCATTCGAAAACCAGTTTTCATAGCATTGGAAAACAAGCAAAAATCAAGACAAACAGAGAAGAAGAGAATCAGCTTGTAAGCTCCAAGTTCATTTCATAGGTTTCTGGGTTTCTTTATCAAACGGGTAGATCATGCCAACCAACTTCCAAGTTAACAAAAAAACTTTGGTAAGTGTTCCAACTGCATGTTACCTGTTCATTGTTGTTAGAAATTTACTAAACACCTGATTTGATAATTCATTGGCGAGTGTGTACTTTATCACACTTGACCTAATTTCACTAAACACTTGATATCTCATTCATGCTTGTATAAATAACTTGATTTGCATTGACCTGTACTTGTATTTGTACTTGTGCCTTGACTTGTAAGTGTTGAGCGGCGCATGTACCACACTCAATCCGAGTGGGAGGTGCCCTTCCTTCTCGTCTCCATACTTTTTCTCGTTGATTAAGTCGATAGGTCATCGACTATGCTGACTACTTGGGACCCAAACCCACTGGCTAGTTAATCGAGTCGAGCCAGCAAGGGGTTGGTCGATTAGATAACGAACCATGGGTCTCTTGTTTTGTCGAGTGGAGTGTTATTTCCTTGACTAATCGGTATGTTCGAGTATTACCACATGTGTTTATCTTGATGTTCAGGGCCCGGTAAAGAGGTTGAAGGGTGGGCGGAGATTGGTGTAAAGTGGAGATCTATGGTCATGGTTTGCTTCTTCGAACGTTGACGGAGTGTCAACGGGTTCGGATCAAGTAATGCAGCGGGAATTTGGCTCTTGAGAGCCATCTATATCCTTACACTTTGAAATGATTGTTACTTGTAGTGTTATTGTTTCTTTTAAAAAACTTTACACTCGCTCATTTTGAGATTTACTGCTTGAAATGTTATTGTTCACTTTTAAGAACATTATGCCACTACTTTGATATTGTAAGTCTTTTTGGGTCTGCATAATGTTTTGGGAATCTCATTGAGTTTCTTATCTCATTCTATTCCGTTAAATTTATTTCCTTACAGGGGTACGAGCAAGGGCGTGAGGTTGGGACAGGCTACCATAGTCTAGTTTTTGAATTCTGCGATTATACTTGCGCTAGTGCTCCAATTAGGGGTGAATGTATCTGAAATGTTTAAATATTTTGAGATATTTGGGAATGTATGAGTCTTGGAGCTTAACTTAAGCCATCCAATGTACATTTGAAGTTTAGAACTATACGTTGCCTTTACTTTTGAAGTTGCAAAGTGAGCGAGTTCTGACGAGAGTTTGGGCAGGCGGTCCGCTAAATTTTGGGGTACACTCTAGGGGAGGTGGGGTCGTCACAGATGGTATCAGAGTTCTTAACGATCTCAATGCCAGGAGAGGGTTCTCGGACTGTGGGGATTGGTTTGTTAAGTGTGGAAACAAATGTCTACCGTTGGGGATATTTAGATATGTATGTTGAGTAGGAATCTCAAAAGTGGTTGATTTTCTCTTGAAACTAGCTAACTCGAGTGGTGAATTATCATATTTTCGGATTCTTGTACCCGAATATCAAAGAGTGATACCTTTATAATAAGTCAAAATCCCGAGTAATATTAGGCATAAGTCTGGATGGCGAAAGCCACGATACAGGGAATGCAAATAGTCTGGACTTGGGAGATATTGAAGATACTAGTGAGATTTGGGACCCTGATACTTCAAGTGTACATACCTGGTTGTACTTTTTCGAGTTTTGATTAGTGTAGTGTTTGAACAATACTTGGAATTAATGTCCCATAGGGTATGTGACTATAGATATAAGGAGAGTGTTTTATTTTTAAATGTGCTATATTATTTTCATTTTATGAACTTTGAAATTGTTTTTATCGAACTTTATAGCTTCTTTCTTTTGCTTATATGTATATAGTCTATCGTTTTTCAAAAGACGCATGGAGGGTAGGCGAAAATCAGGGTTGTTAGAGTGGTTAGAAGGTACAATTCATGTTTCCCAATATCTGGCTAAAATTTTCGCTAATGGTAAGCTCCGGTAGTTAGAGACAGACATGCAAGAAATATACTCTGAATTAGTTACGACTAAATGTATGAATTTCGAAGTTAAAATTCTTGTAAGGGGGAGAGCGTTGACGACTTAAAAATTCAACTATATTTTTCTGATTACTACCCTTTTATCATTGAATAAGTTACTTTATAATATCTTTACTTCTAAATTACTCCTCGCTAGTTGTAATAAATAATAAAATTGAGAGTTTTTATCTTTACTTTTATAGTTAGGGTAAACTGGGGTTTTTGCGTATTCTGCCTGCGTGATCATTTGGTGAGGTGTGTGTACTAATTTGGTGGTTAAGAGTGAGTTTTGGATAAGAAAAAAGTGGTGTAATTAGAAATGCATTAATAAAGTTAGTGAATCATAAGTTAAAACCACAGTACGAGCGATTAAGGAACATAGATTTGAACCGACGTGTACCGTTTGTTACCGATTCAGTACACCACTTGACCACTACTTTCTTACCCTAATCTTCTTGTTTTTATTTCACCTAATCCTCCCTAAATTTACCTCTTATCCAGCCATCTTTGTTGAAAAAGGAAAAGGAAAGAAAGAAAAAAAAAAGAGAAAACTTGGCTTTGACAAGTGTCAAAGATCCAAGGGTGGTTGACGAAATAAGTTTTCTTTCTCTTATCTTTCTTCTTGGTTCATTTTTTCTTCATTCCCTTCCTGTGTTGGCCGAAAATTGGGAGAGAAAAACAAGAGAGAAAACCTCCAACTCCAACCTTGAATCTTGCCTTGTTTGAGTTGAAATCACAAATTTAAACCGATTAAACTAGTACCAAGAGTTAAGGAAAGCTTGTTGTGGAGTTGTTCGAAGAGAAATAATTTGGTTTTTCACTTTCTTCAAGTATTTTAGAGGGTATAAGTCTAAAAATTCCTTTTTTCTTTTCTTATTTTAGCAAAGTAATGGGATAAATGCCTTGAATGTTGAATTACGTTGGAAGATACTCTAGTTTTGGTGAAGAATAGCTGAATTTCAGCTAGGGTTTGGCGATTTTTCAGCTTTGAGTTATGATGTTTATCTCTAATAATGTTGGTATTGAGTTTTGAGCTTTTGGACAAAACATAAAAGTTATAGGGATTTGAGTTAACTTTCTCCCTGCAAAATTTCAGATCAATTGGATCATTTTAGCTTATGATTGGCCAGAGCACTCTTGACTACACAAAGACTCTAATTTTCCTGACCTGTTTTTCATGTGCTTCTGACCGTCCATTTTTTACCCTGAAAATACGAGAACGGGGTGTCGATGTTTTCATAAGAAATGTAGTTCTATGTCTTAGTTTCGAAACGCCATAAACTTTATCTCGATCCGATAAACCTAACTACAGTTATGACCAAAACACCAAAAGATGACAAATCTGTCACTTATAATTTCTTCTCTAAACTGGTTTCCAACTTTGATATCCATGGTGATAAGTTATTATTTGGTTTGTTTGGTTGGTTTTAAGGCCTTGAAGTAGATGTATGTTGTTGGTTATCACTTGTGGTTGGATTGGATGTTTGTTGGATTGTGAATCCAAATTGTACTTCGATGGAAATTGGATAAATACAAAGGACATGCTGCCCAACTTTTGGCTCGAAAACTAAGCGAGCAAACTTAAAACTTGAGTGGCGATTTGAGGTCGAAGTGAATTTGGATTGTCTATGGTAGTCAAGTTACCGTTAGTAAAGATATATTAGCTGAAATTTTGGCCGAAACTTGTACCCTTGAAAAAGTAAAAGTAATGACCCTTAAAAATATGATTTTCTCGATCTTTCATACCAAGGAGAGAATTCAAAAGATTTAATCGCTTCTTTATCAAAACTAAAAGTGCGAGCATGATTTTTCTAGAGTTGATAAGCCATATGACTACTATTTAAACAATTTTCATTTACTTGATTTTCTTGAAGCGAAACTCTTATGTTTCGAACCCTAGTGGATTTTAAACTCTTAAACGATATTTTATCGCAGATTTGTATTTCAACCAAAGAGTTGTACCCGAACGTAATTTGGCATGCACTAAGTCTTTGGTGCATGTTCCAACTGCATGTTACCTGCTCACTGTTGCTAGAAATTTACTAAACACCTGATTTGATATTTCATAGGCGAATGTGTACTTTATCGCACTTGACCTAACTCCACTAAACACTTGATATGTCATTCATGCTTGTATAAATAATTTGATTTGCATTGACCTGTACTTTCATTTGCACTTGTGCTTGACTTGTAAGTGTTGAGCGGCAACATGTACCACACTCAATCCGAGTGGGAGGTGCCTCTCCTTCCCGTCTCCATACTTTTTCTCTTGATTAAGTCGATTGGTCATCGACTATGCTGACTACTAGGGAACTCAAACCCCACTGGATAGTTAATCGCGTCGAGTCAGCAAGGATTTGGTCGATTAGATAACCAAACATGGGTCTCTTGTTTTGTCGAGTGGAGTGTTATCTCCTCGACTAAACGGTATGCTCGAATATTACCACACGTGTTTATCTTGATGTTCGAGCCCTGTAAGGGGATTGAATGGTGGACGGAAATTGGTGTAAAGTGGAGATCTATGGTCATGGTTTTGCTTCTTCGAACGTTGACGGATTGTCAACGGGTTCGGATTAATTAATGCAGTGGGAATTTGACCCTTGAAAGCCATCTGTATCCTTACATTTTGAAATGATTGTAGTGGTATTGTTTCTTTTCAATAACTTTACACTCGCTCATTTTGAGATTTACTGCTTGAAATGTTATTGCTCACTTTTAAGAACATTTATGCTCACTACTTTGATATTGTAAGTCTGTTTGGGTCTGCATGATGTTTTGGGAATCTCATTGAGTTTTATCTCATTCTATTCCGTTAAATTTGTTTTCCTTACAGGGGGTATGAGCGAGGGCGTGAGGTTGGGACAGGCTACCATAGTCTAGTTTTTGAATTTCTGCAATTATACTCGCGCTAGTGCTCGATTAGGGGTGAATGTATCTGAAATGTTAAATATTTTGAGATATTTGAGAATGTATGAGTCTTGGAGTTTAACTTAAGCATCAATGTACATTTGAAGTTTAAAAACTATAGTTGCCTTTACTTTTGAAGTTACAAAGTGAGCGAGTCCTAACGAGAGTTGGGCAGGCGGTGTGCTAAACCCTAGGGTACGCCTTAGGGGGAGGTGGTGTCGTCACAGATGGTATCAAAACTCTTATCGTGCTCATGCCACGAGAGAGTTTTCGGACTGTGGGGATTGGCTTGTTAAGTGTGGAACAAAATGTCTATTGTTGGGGACATTGGATATGTATGTTGGGTAGGAAATTTCAAAAAGTGGTTGATTTTCTCTTGAAACTAGCTAACTCGAGTGGTGAATTATCATATTTTCGAATTCTTGTACCGAGTATCAAAGAATAATACCTTTATGATAGGTCGATATCCCCAGTAAAATTAGGATAAGTCTGGATGGTGAAAACCAAGATATGGGGAATACGAATAGTTTGGAATTGGGAGATATTGAAAATATTAGTGAGATTTGGGACCCTTATTATTCAAGTGTATATACCTGGTTGTACTTTTTCAAATTTTGATTAAGTGTAGTGCTTGAACAATACCTGGAGTTAATGTCCATAGTGTATGTGACTATATATATAAGGAGAGTGTTTTATTTTAAATGTGCTATATTATTTTCATTTTATGATTTAAAATTGCTTTTATCGAACATTATAACTCCTTTCTTTTGCTTAAATCTATATAGTGTATTGTTTTTTCAAAAGACGCATGGAGGGTAGGCGAAATCAGGGGTGTTAGAGTGGTAGATGGTACGATTCATGTTTCCCATTGTCCTGGCTAAAATTTTGGCTATGGTGAGACTTGAGAGTTAGAGACGGACATGCAAGAAAATACCCTGAGTTAGTTACGACTAAATGTATGAATGTCGAGGTCGAAATTCTTCTAAGGGGGAGAGAGCGTGACGACTTGAAAATTCACCTATATTTTTCTTATACTACCCATTTATTTTGAATGAGTTACTTTATAATATCTTTACTCCTAAATTACTCGTTCCCTAGTTGTAATAAATAATAAAATCGAGAGTTTATTCTTTACTTTTATAGTTAGGGTAAATTAGGATTTTTACGTAGTTTGGCTGTGTGATTATTTGGTGAGATGTGTGTACAAATTTTTGGGTGGTTAAGAGTGAGTTTTAGATAAGAGTAAGTGTGCGAATAGATGTGCTATTAATAAGTTTAGTAAATCATAAATTAAAATATAAGTACGAGCGAGTTAAGGAAAATAGGTTTGAATCGACGTATACCGTTTGTTACCGATTGACTACACAACTTGACCACTACTTTCTTAAACCTAATCTTCTTAATTTTTATTTCACCTAATCCTCCCTAAATTACCTCTTAATCCAGCCATCTTTTTGACAAAGGACATGAAAGTTAGAGAAATTTAAGTTAACTTTCTCCCTGCAAAATTTCAGATCAATTGGATCATTTTAGCTAATGATTTGGTAGAGCACTCCTCACTACGTAAAGATTTTAATTTTCCTGACTTGTTTTTCATGTGCTTCTGACTGTCTATTTTTTACCCTGATAATGTGAGAAACTGGGTGTCGATGTCTGCATAGAAAATGTAGGTCTATATCTTAATTTCGAAACGCCATAAACTTTACCCTCAATCCGATATACCTAAATACAGTTATGACCAAAATACCGAGAGATGACAAATCTGCTACTTAGAATTTCCTTCTCTAAACTGGTTTCCAACTTTGATATCCATGGTGATAAGTTATTATTTGGTTTGTTTGGTTGGTTTTAAGGCCTTGAATAGATGTATATTGTTCGTTATCACTTGCAGTTGGATTGGAGGTTTGTTGGATTATGAATCCAAATTGTACTCGGATGGGAAAATGGATAAATACAAAGGGCATGCTGCCCAACTTTTTGCTCGAAAGATAAGCGAGCAAACTTAAAACTTGAGCGACGATTTGAGGTCGAAGTGAACTTGGATTGTCTATGATAGTCAAGTTACCATTAGTAGAGATACATTAGCTGAAATTTTGGTCAAAACTTGTTCCCTTGAAAAAGTAAAAATAACGACCCTTAAAAGTATGATTTTCTCGATCTTTCATACGAAGAGAGAATTCAAAAGTTTTAATCACTTCTTTATCGTAATTAAAAGTGCGAGCATGATTTTTCTAGAGTTGATAAGCCATATGGCTACTATTTAAAACAATTTTCATTTACTTGTTTTCTTGAAGCGAAACTCTTATGTTTCGAACCCTAATGGATTTTAAACTCTTAAATGATATTTTATCGCAGATTTGGATTTCATCCAAGGAGTTTGTACCCGAGCGTGATTTTGACAAGCACTAATTCTTTGGTGAGTGTTCCAACTGCATGTTACCTGTTCATTGTTGCTAGAAATTTACTAAACACCTGATTTGATATTTCATAGGCGAGTGTGTACTTTATCGCACTTGACATAACTCCACTAAACACTTGATATCTCATTCATGCTTATATAAGTAACTTGATATACATTGAAATGTACTTGCATTTGCACTCGTGCTTGACTTGTAAGTGCTGAGCGGCAGAATGTACCACACTCAATCCGAGTGGGAGGTGCCTCTCCTTCCCGTCTCCATACTTTTTCTCTTGATTAAGTCGATTGGTCATCGACTATGCTGACTACTTGGGAACCCAAACCCCACTGGCTAGTTAATCGAATCGAGCCAGCAAGGGGTTGGTTGATTAGATAACGAACCATGGGTCTCTTATTTTGTCGAGTGGAATGTTATCTTCTCGACTAAACGGTATGCTCGAATTATTATCACACATTTTTATCTTGATGTTTGGGCTCGGTAAAGGGGTTGAATGGTGGACGAAAATTGGTGTAAAGTGGAGATCTACGGTCATGGTTTGCTTCTTCGAACGTTGACGGAGTGTCAACGGGTTCGGATCAGTTAATGCAGCGGGAATTTGGCCCTTGAGAGCCATCTGTATCCTTACATTTTGAAATGATTGTTACTTGTAGTGGTATTGTTTCTTTGAAAAAAAATTTCACTCGCTCATTTTGAGATTTATTGCTTGAAATGTTATTGCTCACTTTTAAGATCTTTTATGCTCTCTACTTTGATATTGCAAGTCTGTTTGGGTATGCATGATATTTTGGAATCTCATTGAGTTTTATCTCATTCTATTCCGTTAAATTTGTTTTCCTTGTAGGGGGTACGAACGAGGGCGTGAGGTTGGGACAGGCTACCATAGTCTAGTTTTTTAATTTCTACGATTATACTCGCGCTAGTTGTGAGAGCCCGTAAATTTTCTTTATTTTTAGGTATTATTTTATTTCTTTGCACCCGTTTTCCATATTCTCTTTATTTTATAAATTTTCTAGACATTTTTATGAGTAAATAGGGTTTTAAAAATATTCTCTTTATTGGTCATCGACTATGCTGACTAATTGGGAACCCAAACACCACTGGCTAGTTAATCGAATCGAGTCAGCAAGGGGTTGGTCGATTAGATAACGAACCATGGGTCTCTTGTTTTGTCGAGTGGAGTGTTATCTCCTCGACTAAACGGTATGCTCGAATATTACCACACGTGTTTATCTTGATGTTCGAGCCCTGTAAGGTGATTGAATGGTGGGACGGAAATTGGTGTAAAGTGGAGATCTATGGTCATGGTTTGCTTCTTCGAACGTTGACGGATTGTCAACGGGTTCGGATTAATTAATGCAGTGGGAATTTGGCCCTTGAGAGCCATCTGTATCCTTACATTTTGAAATGATTGTTGCTTGTTGTGGTATTGTTTCTTTTCAATAACTTTACACTCGCTCATTTTGAGGTTTACTGCTTGAAATGTTATTGCTCACTTTTAAGAACTTTTATATTCGCTACTTTGATATTGCAAGTCTGTTTGGGTATGCATGATGTTTTGGAATCTCATTGAGTTTTATCTCATTCTATTCCGTTAAATTTATTTTCCTTACAGGGGTACGAACGAGGGCGTGAGGTTGGGACAGGCTACCATAGTCTAGTTTTGAATTTCTGAGATTATACTCGCGCTAGTGCTCGATTAGGAGTGAATGTATCTGAAATGTTAAATATTTTGAGATATTTGAGAATGTATGAGTCTAGGAGTTTAACTTAAGCATCAATGTACATTTGAAGTTTAAAACTATAGTTGCCTTTACTTTTGAAGTTACAAAAGTGAGCGAGTCCTGGCGAAAGTTAGACAGACGGTGCACTAAACCCTGGGGTATGCCCTAGGGGGAGGTGGAATCGTCACAGATGGTATCAGAACTCTTATCGAACTCGTGCTAGGAGAGGGTTTTCGGACTGTGGGGATTGGCTTGTTAAGTGTAGAACAAATGTTTATTGTTGAGGACATTGTAGATAGGGCTGCAAACGAGTCGAGTCGAGTCGAGCTTTGGCCTTATCGAGTCGAGTCTTGACTTAATTTCATCGAACTCGAACTCGAGCTCGAGCTCGACGAACTGGCAATTTTGAAGCTCGAGCCCGAGCTCGAAAAAAATAAAAATAATTATTTTTTTAAAAAAAATAAATAAAATAATATTTTTTCATAAATAATAAAATATTAAGGATATTTATGTAATTTACTATTAAAATAAAAATAAAAATAAAAAATATATATATATACTCGAGCTCGCGAGCCGGCTCGCGAGCTAACGAGCTTAATATTTTGAGCTCGAGCTCGAGCTCGACTCTGACTCGACCAGCTCGAGCTCGATATTATTCGAGCTCGAGCCGAGCTTGAATCGAGCCCGCTCGCGAGCTGCTCGCGAGCGGCTCGATTCGTTTGCACCCCTAATTGTAGACACCAAAATTTTACTATTCATTTTATTCATATTTTTGTTTATTTTACTCATTTTTAATTTTAATTTTAATTTCATATTGAAGAAAATCATTTCTTTTATCAAACACAAAAATTTTAGCATTTTTATTTCATTTAATTGATTTTGTTTTGATTTTTGTTTATTTTTTCATTGTGTTAAGAAAATTAACTTTAATTAATTTTAATTCATTCATTCATTGGAAAAGAAAAGAAAATGAAGAAAACAAAAAACTAAAATCAATTTTGTCAAAAAAAAAAAGAAGAAAGCCACGCATGCCATGGCTGAAGCCACGGATAGCAAGAAAATGGCAGAAGCCATTTTTGGTTCCCATTTTCTCACATTTTGTCTCCCTTTAAACCCTTCAGTACAATGCCAACACATCTTAGTGCAAAATACCAAGAATATTCCAGAAGCTAGAGCTATCAAACGGCTCTCAAATGCAAAAGAAAATGCAGCTTCATCCCATCATAGCTTCAAGGGTTTAAGGGGTTGAGAGTCCTATAAAAGGGATCCAAAAAAGGAACGCAGCCGGGGGAAAAAGAAGGATTCTTTGGTGGCAACTGAAAAAAGAAAAGAGACCGAGAGCTAGGAAACTGAGAGAAAAAGTGAGAGGAGGAGGAAAAAGAGAGGAAGGTGGCGGCTAGGTTTAGAAAAGGGAGCAACAGAGAGAGAGAGGTACAGAGGTTTTTGGTGACGGCTGAGGAGAGAATCAGAGAAAAAGGACAATAAGAGTGGTGGCTAAGGAAAGGAAATAGGAATCCAGTGACGGCTGGAGAGGAAAAAAAGATAGGGAATGACGGCTAGAATCTAAGGTGAGGGCTGAAGGATAGAAAACTAGAGGAAGAGTTTCGGGGCAAGCAAAAAAAAACTGGGTAACAGCTGAGAGGGAAAAGAAACTGGTGAAAGGCTTCGAGGCTGAGAGCAAGAAAAGAGGAAGATTGGGGGCAGTGATGGGCTGAGGGAGAAGAAGAAACAGCAAGCAAGGGGAAAAGAGAGGCGGAGAGAGAGCAAGACAGCAAGGAAGGTCTTCGGTAAGCTGGGAAAACAGAAAGAAAGAAAACCAGCGGAGGAGGAAGAAGCTACGACTGAGAGAGAAGAGCTTGGAGTGACGGGCTGAGAGGAAAAACCAGAAAAGGCTAAAAAGGGGTCTTCGGCTAAAAAAAAACGAAGCAAGAAAAGGCGAGAACAAGAAAAACAGTACCTGGAAAAAGAAAGAAAGGTAGCGAGCACAGGCAAGAAAAACCAGAAGAACAAGAACCAGTGGGGTGGCGGCTGAGGAGATAGAATTGGGCATGGAAGTCGCTGCCTTCGCAGCCCTTGAACTTCAAAGGAAACGTCTTTCTGACTCCACAAAATGTCAAAGGTAATCCTCTTTATCCTTTTGCCGCTCATACCTCATCAAATTTGAAACACAAATGTTGAAATCTTGCTGCTGGTTTGATGAACATGCTTCATAACTTCATCATGTCCGTTCTCTGATTCTTCCCTGATTGCTATTCCTCTTGTGTTTGTGTGATTTTGATGTTGGATTTTAGTATTAAAGGGTGCAAGTTATAAGTTTTTTGCTAGCTTAAGATTGATTTGCATGATCTACAAGTTCGGATAAGCAAACCCAGAAAATGGCATAAACTTCGGATATATCTGTTTTGATGTTTCTTTGATTGCTGTTTCTCCGTTTCTTGTTGTTTGTGGAATGTTTGATGTTGGGTTTAGTGTTATACAACTCCTTGACTGAAGTCCAAATCTGTGATAAAATATCATTTAAGAGTTTAAAATCCACTAGGGTTCGAAACATAAGAATTTCGCTTCAAGAAAATCAAGTAAATAAAAATTGTTTAAGTAGTAATCATATGGCTTATCAACTCTAGAAAAACTATGCTCGCTCTTTTAGTTTTCGATAAAGAAGCGATTAAAACTTTTGAAATTCTCTCTTGGTATGAAAAATCGAGAAAAATCATATTTTTAAGGGTCGTTACTTTTACTTTTTAAAGGGTACAAGTTTCGGCAAAAATTTCAACTTATGTATCTCTAATAACGGTAAACTTAACTACCATAGACAATCCAAGTTCACTTCGACCTTAAATCATCGCTCAAGTTTCAAGTTTACTCGCTTATCCTTCGAGCAAAAGTTGGGCAGCATGCCCTTTGTATTTATCCATTTTCCCATCCAAGTACAACTTGGATTCACAAGCCAACAAACCTCCAATCCAACCACAAGTGATAACCAATAACATACATCTATTCAAGGTTTCAAAACCAACCAAACAAACCAAATAATAATTTATCACCATGGATATCAAAGTTGGAAACCAGTTTAGAGAAGAAAATTATAAGTGGCAGATTTGTCATCTTTCGGTGTTTTGGTCATAACTGTAGTTAGGTTTATCGGATCGAGGTAAATTTTATGGCGTTTCGAAACTAAAGGACATAGACCTACATTTCCAATGGAGACATAGACACCCAATTCTCACATTTTCAGGGTAAAAAATGGATGGTCAGAAGCACATGAAAAACAAGTCAGGAAAATTAGAGTCTTTGCGCAGTCAGGAGTGCTCTTTCCAAATCATTAGCTAAAATGATCCAATTGATCTGAAATTTTGCAAGAGAAAGTTAACTTAAATTCCTCTAACTTTCATGTTCTGTCCAGAAGTTGATTCTGCCTAAAACATGAAAAAATTCACAGCCCAAGTTGAATCCAAAACTAGGGCAGAACCGAAATTCACCACCAAATGTTGGAATTTGCATATCAACCCTAAAACTACTCATCAAAACTGGAAATTCATCTTTTTGAAGCTCAAAAATCACAATCACGCTACTAATCACCTCAAAAATCCATATCAAAGCTCAATACCAACATATTAGAGATAAACATCATAACTCAAAGTTGAAAAAATCACAAACCCTAGCTGAAATTCACTAATTTTCACCAAAACTAGAGTATCATCCAACATAATTCAAGATTGAAGAAATCTATCCCATACTTTGCTAAAATAAAGAAAGAAAAAGGAAGTTTTAGACTTATACCTTCCAAAACACTTGAAGAAGGTGAAGAACCAAACTATTTCTCTCCAAACAACTCCACAACAAGTTTCCTTAACTCCTTGGTGTTAGTTTAATCGGTGTAGTTTTGTGGTTTCAACTCAAACAAGGCAAGATTCAAGGTTGGAGTTAGAGATTTTCTCTCCCAATTTTCGGCCAACACAAGAAGGGAATAAAGAAAAATGAACCAAGAAGAAAGATAAGAAGAAAGAAAACTCATTTGGTCAACCAACCCTTGGATCTTTGACACTTGTCAAAGCCAAGTTTTCTCTCTTTTTTTTTTCTTTTCTTTCCTTTTCCTTAGTCAACAAAGATGGCTGGATTAAGAGGTAATTTAAGGAGGATTAGGTGAAATAAAAACAAGAAGATTAGGGTAAGAAAGTAGTGGTCAAATGGTGTACTCAATCGGTAACAAACGGTACACGTCGGTTCAAGTCTATTTTCCTTAACTCGCTCGTACTTGTGTTTTAACTTATGATTCACTAATTTATTAATAGCACTTCTAATTACATACTTCCTCTTATCTAAAACTCACTCTTAACCACCAAATTTAGTACACACACCTCACCAAGTGATCACACTGCCAAAATACGCAAAAACCCTAATTTACCCCAACTATAAAAGTAAAGATAAAACTTTCGATTTATTATTTGTTATAATTAGGGAGGGAGTAATTTAGGAGTAAAGAAATTATAAAGTAACTTATTCAAAATAAAAGGGTAGTATAAGAATAATATAAGTCAATTTTCAAGTCATCACAAATATCGTAGAAATAAGGTGCATAGGGAGATTAATTCTTCAAAGTAGAAGATGGTAGTAGATATTAAATTTAAATGGAAAATGTGAAATTCCATGTATAGACAAAGTTGAATATAATGAAGTACAATGAAGGAAGTGTGACAGCCCCACCTCTCCCTAGGGCGAACCCTAGGGTATCAGCGGACTGCCTGCCCAACTCTCTCGGTCGATCAAAGAACTATTAACTCAATATACTTAATGGAAAAACTTTAAATCAAATAGTACAAACCCTAATAGCAAGTAATCGTTCCACCAACTGTCCAAACTTAAGTATTGAAACTTACACCAGTCGAAAATAAAGTCATTTCAACAAAAGGATTACAAGTTTAATCAAAAGGAAGCTAGTAAGGCCCTTGATCCTAAGTCCGTCCCCCGATCTGTTAAGGAAAACAAGGGAGTGGGGTGAGCTATCGCCCAGTGAGGTTCCAAGTAAAACAAGTAAGCACATTGCCAAATAAGGGTATAATATAATCAAATAAACACCGAATAATACAATAACAATTCAATCACAGTGCAATTCAAGGATACGGGTGGCTTCCAAAAGCCAAACTCCCTTCAACTTGATCATACCAGGGTCCGTTGACACTCCGTCAATGTTTGCATTCATAGAATATACAGTCCGCAGAACACCACTTTCTCCAATCTCCGTCCACCGATCAACCCCCTACCAGGCCCGCACTCCAAAACAGTGATTCGGTAATACTCGAGTATACCAGTTTCCAGTGAACAGTAGATAGTCCCCAAGGTTTATCTGTTGTCTCGACCAAGCCCTTGCTGGCTCGATCCAACCGACTCACCTATGAGGTTGGGTACCCAAACAGTAGCAGTAGTTGATGGGGTATCACCCAAGCAACTCAAGTACCAAACAGTAGCAGTAGTTGATGGGGTATCACCCAAGCAACTCAAGTACAGTCACACATATAGAGAATTCACAACTCATGATTGCAGTATACAGAGCCACAGTGGAAAATAAGGGAGGTCGAGTGCGATAAAGTACACGCTCGCCTCCATTTTTATCAAAACATGGTTTGGCTCAAACAGTAGTAATTCAAGTATTCAGTTATTTCATATAAGCAGGTAGCAGGTAGTGGAACACTCACCTGTCAAGCAATGTAGTAGTCAAGCGTCAAGTCATGCGATTACGTTCACCGTCGTTTTCCCCTCCTAGGGTAACGAGTGAAATCGTTAATAAACTAGGTTTAATTTCAAGTCAAAAATGAGCTCATTAGGTGACTAAGTGAGTGATTAAATCTACTCAATTCACCCTAAGATTTAGGCCCAAAATGCAGTAAAATTTCATGAATAAACAAGTTTAACAAGTGTAAGAGAGTTGGTTAAAAAGAAAGTTTCATTCAAGCCTTAAAAGTTTCTCGCGGGTGATCAGTCGTGCCCGTGCAGTCCCGGTAAAATGGCTATAACTCACTGTAGGAAGGTCGGAATTAGGTGCCGTCAGCCGCTTTGGAAACTAGCCTCGAAGGGCTTTCCAACGGTATCTCACACACTTTCTAGTTCGGCTCCTAGAAGAAACAGTAGCTCAGGAAAGTTGGCTGATTTTGCCAACCTGGATCAGTCTCAAACTCTTACTTGTGCACACCAATTCCTCATGCTAACCTCATTTGTTTTGGTTCAAATTCACCCAACTCAGTCCTCTACTAATCATATACAGGGGCTTAAATCATTTGGTATCATTTGAGCTCAAAATACAACACATAAACATGCACAAGGGTTCCATAATAAGCTAGTCATCTAGCAAAACCCAAACCAGTCCACTAATGGTCCTTCTAGCCATTTTGCTTGTTCCAAATTCATTTCAATTCACACATGAACTTAACCATTCTCTAACCAAGTTGTTTAGGCATGCTTAAGGTGTAATTAAACCACAAAAATCAAGGAGAAACTCTTCCTCCAAAGGCCGGTCAGCCATGGCACAAAACAGTCCACAGTTTTCCCCAATCATGTCACCAACCTTTATCTTCTAATGATTCTCACTTGAATCACATGTCAAGCATAGATCTAACTTAAAAGAGGTTTAAAACATGTAAATCCATCATAAACAACCATGAACAAAGGGTAAACATTTCATCAAACACTTGGTGTGCATACTTTTCATCAAACACTTGGCAGGCATACCATGGCAGATTTGACATCCCATAGTATTTTAGTCATAACTGGAGTTATGTTTATTGAATTAGGGGCAAACCTTATACCGTTTCGAAGCTAAGACAGAGCTCTATAATTCTTATGAAGACATCTCAATCCAGTTCTCAACCTAACCTAGTCAAATTTAGCCAAACAGCCCCAGATTTTCCAGTTCGAAGCTCACTGGGAAATTTAACTGGCAGCCCTGATTTATTGAATCATATCTCAGCACACACAACTCCAATTCAGGTGATTCCGAAGCCATTTGAAAGCTAAGTTACAGGGCTATAATTCTTGAGAAGACATCAAAAGCTAAATCAGTCATCTTCCTGGTCAAAATGACCAATTACAGAGGCAAAAGATCAGTTCGGACAGAAACAGGACATCGGGGGCATTTTGGTCATTGCACAAGCTATCTTGCTCCGATTGAGCTGAAAATTTGCAGGCATATTCTACACCCAATTCTCTACAACTTTCATGTTTTGTGTAAAAGCTAGTTTGGCCATTATCATGGTCGAACATCCAGTTGAAGTAGGTACAGAAACTGGAATCAAGCTGGAAAAATTTCAGCTTACTTCAAGAGATTAACTCCAAATCTCCACCAAACAACTTGTAGTTTGCAATTAAAACTTCAAGTACATGCTAAAACACCATAAAACCAAGATTTAAGGATTGTTTACCTTTCTTATAAGGAGCTTGGATCACCAAATCAACCCACCAAAATGAAAGTTTCAAGCTTGATCTAAAGACTAGGGTTAGAGGAAAGTTTCTCACTAACTCAAGATCTTTCTCTTTGATTTGTTTGGCTCTTGATTGCTAGGGTTAGAAAGCAAGTATTTGGAGCTCTTTCTCTTCTCTTTTTGTCTAAGAAATTTCGGCCAAGATGGTGAAATAAGAAGGCCAAGGTGTTTTAAAATACTAGCTAACCTTTGGTCAAACAAATGCTTGGTTAGGGTTTGGCCACATAGCCCCTTTCTTGTCCATAAACTCTCTTAATCTTTTGACTAATGCTAATTCAACTCTTCCAAGTGTACCCAATACTTAATTAACACCCCTAACCTATCTTTTAAAGTCCTCAATCCCAAATCAAAGCCACTTGGAAACAAATAATTGGTGGATTATTGAAAATCAACTCAAGTAAATGTTTTTCTTTCAAGTAAGAAGGAACGAAACGGAATGTATGAAAAATGTTGCAATACATGGGAAATGTCATGCAAGGGTATATAATAAATGGTCTAAAATTTTAGAATAAAGCATATGTTTAGGGGAAATTAGGGTTTCAAGTGAGGGTTTCTCACAGGAAGTCATGGCCTGGTGGATAGAGAATAGTATTTCACCATTGTGGAAATCATGATTTGTAGCAAAGTGGCATTTGTCACTCACAGAATTCTATCCACCTTATCAACTATTTTTATCCCCTCACTTCATTAGTAGGGGCAATGACACACAAGCATACACCCGTTCAATGTCTTTTGCATTATTACAGTTTTTTTTTTGCCAAGCCCAAGCAATAAAGTTCGAAGCAAATATACCTAAGCCCAAATAACAAAATACCCTGTTGGCCAGAATGATTATACCACAATATGAAAATATAAATTGAATTGACAAAAGAAGAATCCTTCATTCGAATGTTTGGAAATTGGAACAAGCTTCAGTACAACATACACTGATTATTTATACAAACATTTGACCGAACAGAGAAAGAAGGGAACAACAAAAGAAGAAAAATTGATAGATGATATCTTTGTCCATTTAATAAATGTATAGATAACTGTAGACACTAAAATTTCATTTATTTTTATTCAATTTTAAGCTTTATTCTTGTTTTATTTTATTTATTTAATTGATTAATGATAATTGGTATGTATTTTTGCTTATTTTTATAAATTAGGTTCACAATTTTTATTTTAAGAGATTTTTGCACTAAATTCTAGAAAAGGGAAAATTCTTACAAAAATTCTTAAACCTTTTTAGACTCATTTTTTTAAAATAAATAAAATTGAGCAATGAGGAATAACGTTTTATTTTTTTGTTTACCTAAATTATTTTTGGAAAATATATAATTAATAAATAAAAAAGAAAACAAGTGTACTAGGAGGATAGTAGCCAAGTGGGGCACATGCAATAGGGACAAGTGTCCTTTATTTCTTTGACAACACAGCACCTAGAAGGTTGAGGTGCTGGGACACTTGGGAAGCTTAGAAAATTGGAAGGAAAAGAAAAAACAAAACAAAAAGAAAATAAAGAGGTGGCGGCTGGGGGTTTGAGGGAAGCAAGAAGAGAAGAAAAAAACTAAGGGAGTCTAGGGAGAAAAACCGAGAGGGAATAGGGGGACCGCTTGGCGGCTAGGGTGGAGAAAAAAGAGCAATGAGAGAGTGAGAGATGGAGTGAAAGAGAGAGATAGAGAGAAAGGGAGAAGCAAGAGGGGCGGCTGGAAAAGAAAAAACTAGAGAGCTACGGCTAAGGAACAAGGGTTTTTTGGGGGGCTGAGAAAACCAAAACAAGAGAGGGAGAGAGAGCTTGAGGGCTGAGAAAAGAGGAGATCGGAGAGGTGAAGGGAGGAAGGGAGATTGAGAGGGCTACGGGCTGAACAAGAGAAAAAGGGAAGGAAGGAAAGAAAACAAAAGGGGTTTTCGACTGAGAGCTTTGGTGGCTGGGGCTTGTAAGAAAGCTACGGGGAAAAGAAAAAGGGTGCAAGAGAAGGCGGCTGAGAAGGGAAGATTCTGGTAGGAGGAAAAGAGAAAAAAGCCAAGAGGAAGTTACGGGAACAAAGGAAGGGAGGAAGAGTGGAAGAAAGGCTACGAGGCTGAGGAAGAGATCTGGGAACGAAACAAGAAAAAAGAAGGCAGTCGGGGAGAAAAAGAGAGGTTTTGGTGGATGAGAAAGAAAGAACCAGCAAGGGTTTCGGGAAAAGAGAAGGAAGGAGAGAGCAAGGTAGCTACGGGCTGATGAAAAAAAAGGTTTTGGGAGAAAGAAATCTGGGGAGAGAGCTTCAGGGAAGAGTGGAGAGCATCGGAAGAAAGAAAACTAAGGGAGGAAACCAAAGGAAGCCTGGGGAAAAGTGGAAACCTGGAGAATCTGAGAGATCAAAAGGGAGAAAAGACAGCGAACGTTCCTGAAAAATCCACAACTGATGATCATCAGTCTATGAAGGAATTTGACGGTGCAAGAGTCGAGCTATTCCCCGCCAGAATTTCTCGCAAAACCTATTCCTTCGATCGTCCCCACATCTTGTTTTGCCTTTTAAAAGGCTAAAAGGTAATCTTTCCATCTTTTCTGTTCATAGATCATTGAATCTATATCAGAAGTGTAAACATCTTTGCTACCACGCCTGTTGCTGCGTTCCTTTGCTTGCACTTCCTACTTGTGAACCTGATGAGAGGGGGAAAGGTTTTTGATCCATGATTTTTGTGCTAAGCAGTGTTTTCTTTGCTGCCAAAAGGAAGTAAAATGCATCCATTAGAATCGTTAGATCCATGATAGTTCATCTTCTCTTTTTCTGTTTGGTTCCTGCGCAAGAGTAGCATCTCTGTGTTTAGATGCTGAAGTTGTGTCGGGAATGAACTTCGTAGTCCTCTTTTGGGCCAAAACTTGGTGATTATTGGTTGAGTTTTCTGTTTCTTGACTGGTTAAATAAAACCCAGAAACTGGTGGAAAGCCTTTTGAATGAACCTGGAGTCTGCAAATCTTTATCTCGTATGTTTAATAAGGTTCTTTGGATGATCAGTTTATGTGATTTAATAAGAACTTGGGATTGGTTCTGGTATGAGATTGTTGTCGAAAACTTGCCACATGAATTTGCTGAAATCCCAAAGCATCAGAAATCTGCAGACAGTTTTCCAATTGCAGAAGGCTTCGTGGGTTTGCATGGAATTGTTTTAAGAATTGCATTTTAAGCCCTCAAGTCCCACATAATGTCACTATGGCCCAGAAAATTGGAAAGTAAAATCAATTTTGTCATTTAACATTATATTTTGCTTTGATATGTCTTAATGTGATTTTTGGACAGATTATTGGTGATTTTCAGGATGAAATTTGGAGATTTAATAATTTTGATAAATTCATAGTTTTGATTTGGATTTTAGTGAAATTTGGGGTAATTTTAATGTTTAATTATAGCAAATGGGTTTTCATTTATTATTTGTAAATTTTAGTTTTTGCTTTGTTAGGTTTCACCTTAAGCCCTTAATTTTAATTTATTTCATTTTAAACCCCTGATATTATAATAATAATGATTTGACCCCTTAAACTTCTTTAATTCTTTCAATTGAGCCCTTGTTTGTTTTAATTTGTTGAATATGATTTGATTACTTTTATTTGAATGTTTTGATTGATTCAATTTCATGCTCATTTCCATTTCATGTGATTATTTGTTAATTAAAGTGATTGCCTTGACCATTTTATTGTTTTGGAGGGTAAATAAGAAAATTGCATTTCATTAGACAACCAATTCAAGGGAGTACACTCTACTCCTTTATTTTGATTTTATTTGAACCTATGTGTTCCTATGTGATTTTATGTGTGTAATTGCATGCTTTTTCTTGAATATTTTTTATTATTCTATTTATTTACTTTATTAATTTTAATTTTTGTATATTAATAATTTTGCATGCTTATGTGTTTACGTGTTAACTCGTTTTCTTAGGATCTTGCATCTAGATATCATGCTTATGTGCTATATGCTACGTGCTATATGTGATTTATGTGTTTATTTGCTTTATTATATTTTACATGATTTATTTGATTGTAATAAATGCATGACGTCACCACACTAGTCCAACGCTAGTTGTGAATCCCCTTTTTCAATTCCACACTAGTCCAATGCTAACTGTAACCCTCTTTTCCGATTTCTCACTAGTCCAATGCTAGTGAGAACTTATAGACATGGACTAGTCCAATGCTAGATCCTTAGGGGACCATTCATGCGCTAGATCATGTTTGTATGACAATCACTACATTTGCATGCATATTTTCTATCTTTTAGGATTTTTATCATTTTGCATGACATTTCCCTTATATGTACATCCCTTATCCCTTATTCTCCCTATATGTATATCCCTTATCCCATATTTCCCCTATATGTATATCCCTTACCCCTGCGTGTGAGACATGACATTAACCTTGCATTCCATTTAAGAATTAGAACTAGTTTAGTACATTTGCATAATTAGATAGGAGAAATACCCCTCGAATATGGGATATGGACGAGTTTGACTTTCTAACTTTAGCATGCTCGTATTCCCTCTATAAAAAGGAAAATTGAAGTCACGAATCTTAAATCCCCACACCCGTTATGATGCATTCCTTTAAATAATGTATATTTGTATATTATTATTTTCTTTTCTTTTCTTAGAGTCTCATATTTTTGCACATTTGTGACCTATTCAAATAATTACTTTTGGGCATTGTAATTAATGCGATTTGCACTAATTAAAATTCGAAAAGACATGTTGACCCCGATACATTAGGTCTAGAGTTTGCATTCATATAGTACGTCCAAATGTGATAAATTTTTAGATTAAAAATAAGAAAATTTTTTACTAAATCATGCAACTAACTTTGGATAGGTTGAAAGGGTGCCTTGGATTTTATCCTTGCCTTCCCTTTCTTCAAATGTGACTCCCGAACACTTTTATCTGATTTTCGAAAACTTGAAGTCGTTTAAAAAGGATTTTTCTACCTTTTTTATTCAAAATTCATATTAGGTGACTTGGTACATCTCAACTCAATACCAAGTAGCGACTCCTATTTTTTATTAAAAACCCTTTTTAAACTATATTTTGGGACAAAATCGTCACACTTTTAAACCCCATTTTAGGCCTTTTTGCTTTACTTATTTTCCGTTTAAATAAAAAATTAATTTTTCAATCAAAAATTAATTTTTTCTAAACACGCTATTTTTCTTTTAAAAATAGAGCGCAACAATAACAAGATGAGGATCACTAAAAGGCTAAAAAATTTGATCCCTTTTAAGCCTGGCTCTTACAAGGAATGGCCTTGATCACTATCTAATGATACACTGCAGCAAGAGCAGCTCCAATGAAGGGTCTAACCTAGAAGACCCACTGAAAACCAGAGAGAAAATAGTTATTTAGCTAAAATTATGAATAGATACTGGAAAAATGAAGACACAATCATTATAGGCTCAGATACATGATCATTCAATCCAAGGTCTCTATTGAAGATGATGGCTACACCAAGAATTCTTGCAGGGTCGATGCCAGTGCCTGTAATAGGGATGCTGGCCAATTGAACCAAGAAAACTGCAAATCCAATTGGAAGAAGAGCCAAAATCTGGAACATAAAAAAGAAAGAGATTTGTAAACAATGTCCAAAATTGTTTGATTTCTATCAACTTAATGATTTTTACCAACGTGTTTGATTGCTAGAATCTAGCAATAGAACAAGAAACTAAAATTTAGCAACCAAATACAAATAGATCATGATTAAAATAGTCCCATCTTTATAATCAAGTCGCAAGTTCCTAAACTCCAAGCTCTAATTTTTAGGTTTTTGTACAGAATTTCTTCATCAATATGAGCCAAATATACTTGGATGCTTTAGACCTTCAAAATCCAAATGACAAAAGGACTATCTTTCCAAGTGGAGGCAAACAAATGAAACAAGTAATACTCTAGCTGCTACTATAATTTAAAGTGAAAGCAAATTATACCAGTGTGATAGTCATAACAGGTGCTTTCTTTTTATGTAGCTTTGGATCTGTAAATTTTGAAAGGATCTACAAGTGTAGGAACCGAACATCATAGGCATTTGAAAAAAAAATTAAGGTAGTGAATGAAATAAATAAAAAGATTATCAATTTGTATTTGTATTTGTAAAGATAAAAACTGGTAAAAGCAATTATTTCTTTGTAAGTTAAAAGACCAACTTAAATCCCAGGCTAACAAGCACATAGAAGCCCTTTGCACAATTTAAAAGTTTTGAAGACATACTTCATGCTTCCTGACATTATTCGCCACTATAAAGTCGAATGCAAGTACAAACCCACCCATTCAACATCCTCTATCCCACCATGAAAGTTTTCCTTTCCAACCTCAAACATGAGTAGCACAAAGACAACTACTTAAAATCATTCCAATATCTTTCTCCATAATTGATTGTTTTTGCCTTCTTTCTGAAGTTTTCTCTCCTGACAGTATCTCATATTTGTTTATAGGAAGCACCATGACGTCAAGTAAAGAATACTTCTCTTGTACCCTATATCAATCTGATATGATTCCATTCTACTCTCTGCCTGGAGTGAAATATAGAGGCTAATATACTCTACTACTAAGATAACCAAAACCCAAGCTCGTAGCCCTAAGAACCTACAGCATTTAATTCACCGCATTTGAAGACATACTTAGAACAACCAAGGTACCATATATTTCCTTTTTTTCCAATGCATTGGCAGACACAAACATACAGAGTTATAGAAAATCAAGCGCACTTCATAGAAAAAGATGAATTCTTTCACATCTTGATAAATACTTCAAATGTATGCTAGTCCTATGAACAACGTCTGCAAAGTAGGTATCTTTAACGGGTTTTAAGCGACTTTCAAATCGAGTCATGAAAAATTAGTGTTATAAAATTGAAGACCATAATTACTCAAAATCCAAAGGAGCAACAATACCACAGTTTTTGAAGCTCTAATAAACCTTAGGTACATGTAACAACAGTAAGCAACTCAAACTACTGGATCAAATTTTAATCGAATTTGAGTCTTAAAAGCATAAAAAGGCATACAAAACAAAAAGTAAACTTGAAAGCTTACACAAGTTCTTATCGAAGGGCATCAAAAAGCTCTTTTTTTTGTCTGCTTCTCTGCCCCTAGAGTATTGAAAACTTCACTCTACTCCACCATTATTTCTGTGGTATTCTTCAATTCTTACCCAACTTTAGCAAAACAGGGCATTACTTGCACATTTGTAATTTGAAAAGAATCTAGTCATAGGCCAGAAATCTTGGAGGCGAAAAAAATAGCATAAATCAACCCAAAAAAAAATCCCAATCAAAAATTTAGACTTCACCAATCAGCTAAAAAAATTATATGACTCATTTTGGGTGTACACACAAAAGATACTTCAGAAGCCATATCTTTCCATCCAAAAGCTAAAAGAACAACTAGATTTATATTTCTTACTAAATTGCTAGAAGATTCTAAAAAAAGAAAAGCTCAATCAAATAAAGAAATGCCAAATACATCATGATAAGCCAACGACCTTCCACGGCCTTCATAGTCAATCCCATGAACAACGAATTCTGCTTTGCAAGACGATTCCAAGATCTGTTATAGCCATGATAAAATCATGATGTTAATGTTTCTGTTCTGCTAAGACCTATATGTTTCACTGAAAACCTCAATCAACGCACATTTAAGAGAAAATGAGAAATTTGGTGGCCTTCACAAGCCAACAAGAAAAGTAAAATCAAACGAAAAAAGGAAAATCACTGGCAAAAGTTAAGAGAAAGAAAATCAGGGGTGGCATTGAATCAAGTAATAAGATTCCAAAATGAACTACTAATCTACACTTGTGTGGATCTTCGATCGTCTAGAGGTTGTTTAGAAGCTTGAAGAGATTCTGAAGAGAAAATTTTTAGAGGTTGGGAAATGCAGAATAAATACGAGAAAGAGCAGGAGAGAGAAAGAGAGGAAGAGGAAGGGAACGGAGAGAGTCTGAGGAGAAGATGTGTATCTAACCCTAGAGGAATGGAGAAAGGAGATAGAAAGGAAAAGGAAAGAAGGAGATGAGAGACGGCGCCTCAAAGCTTGAGTGTGACTGTGTGACTAAGGGTAAGAAGAACATATTCAGCAGCCATAATACAAAACGCCATCGTACCACTAAACTCAGCTAAAGAGCACGTGACCAGCACGAGGGCCGATGAAACTTCAGACCTAAACCACTCCTTGGCTCTTATTCTATACTAGTCTAAACACCCGTGCCTACGCACAGTAGATCATATTTTTGGAAGAAATTATAATCGAGGGAGGAATTTAAATAGAGTAAGAAATATATGTAATTGTTCTTAAAAATAATTTAGGACACATGAAAGTATAGTTAAAAAGTGAAATTTTGTAGCAATAGTTCAATTATATGATAAAAATAGCCCCATTATTTATAAGCTACCACATTGATGGAAGTTGGATCCTGAAAAAAAAGTAGAAATCCATAGCATAAATTGAGGGACATAAGGGTTCAATTAAATGTAACTGAATATTAATTTGATAAGTAAATGAAATACTTACAAAATATTTTGTATTCGATTTGATAATCTTCTATGAAGGTGGGAACATTCTTCATACCAATCAACTCTGAGTATGAATGCCAGTATTGGAGGTTTAATTAATTCTGCTGAATTTTGTGGAGTCCGTACTATAAATGAGAATGCACGATTTTTGCATGAATTAATATGTTGGTCGAACAATGTACCTCAATTTTCCTAACAATTAAGAGCATAATAATTTATACCTTCCCTTTTAAATCTCTAAAATAAGAATCATCACACCGAAATATGAATCGTGCGTGTTTGTCTTGAAGAGTGAGGTATAGATTACCACTGAAATCTCTAACTTGTATGTTAACATTGTATCTGTTAAGAAGAAAGTGTGATATACAATAAAAAAATGTAATTAAAATTAAAGATATATGAAAATAATTACCTGACAATAGTGTCAACTACGTCATTATAATGAATACACACCATTTTTTAAAAATGAGATTGATATGATTGTGCGTGTTTGTCTTGAAATATGAATCGTGCGTGTTTGTTTTTGAAGAGTGAGGTATAGATTACCACTGAAATCTCTAACTTGTATGTTAACATTGTATCTGTTAAGAAGAAAGTGTGATATACAAAAAAAAAATGTAATTAAAATTAAAGATATATGAAAATAATTACCTGACAATAGTGTCAACTACGTCATTATAATGAATACACACCATTTTTTAAAAATGAGATTGATATGATTGTCCACAATTTTTGCATAACTCATGAAACATATTGTCTATGTTAATGCTTTGAAGGTAAGAAAGTATCCTAAAATATTTAACCTAAAACCATTCAAAAAAACGTATAGATTACAATTATTAATTCAAAATAATATGTAGATAATTGTTCATTAATTAATTAATTAAGAGAATTTTTAACGTAGATGTGATTGCAAATTAAGTTGAGGGTTAAGATCGATACCAGAAAAAAGTTGAAAGAGATGATAAATTGGGGTTTTTAGTGAAATTATTTTTTTATCTCTTATTACTGGGTTGGAGGAGTTTTAATCGGAGTGGAATTGCTAATTGGAGGAGTATTAATTGGAGTGGGAAAGTGTGTGAAGGGAGGAGTGTTAGTTGGAGTAGAATTCTTATTTGATGGAAACATGGTTGTGTGTTTCAAACGTGGACATGTATATATTTTATGAAATAAATTAAATGTAAAATGCTAGAAAAATGGAATTGAGAGTGGGAAGGTGTGTGGAGGCTTGTTGCTAAAAATCTCTTTCTCAAATTTATATAGATATAGATATGTTGATAAGCGGCTGTTGGACGTAAAATTGAATCCGAGCATCTGCTAGCCTTGCCAGTTGAACCAAGTGGCACATTGTTTTTACATAATGCGTATAGAATTAATATTTCATGGCATAAAATACAAACCTGTGATATTTTAAGGGGTATATTACAATTAACTCGGGCTATAACTACGACTTCTTTCTTCTGGTTCTCCTTTTAAAAGAGTAGTACCGTTCCTCCCGGACAAGGGTCACAAACGGTTGCAGGTGCAATCGTTTCTGGCGATTTTGGTCATTTTCAACAGCGCGTAATTTTGGTTGCACACGGCGTAATTTTGTTTGCACAACGTGTAACTTTAGTACAAAAATTTGCGGATCTCACACAAGATGTGAAAATCGATGTACAACTTATTATTTGGATCGCACATTTTTTTTTTGCCAAAATCTGGCCGTAAACAGTTCAGGAGCGGTCATTCTGATGACCGCCGCTCCTGCCCCTCATCCCTTCCTCTAGCCTTGGAGGACGGATCGTTGCATACTCAACACGTTTCTTTCCTATCTTTTATTCCCTTTCTTTCTCTCTAATAAAACGCTAAAAAAAGGCCTTCTCCTCTTTCCATAGTGTTCAGTGATCATAACAAGAAAGGTAGAGAACGAAAAGTTTGTTATTTTTTATTCAGATGATTAACCAGTAAAGACCCGGTACCAATTTTTGGCAGCTACAATTGGGTTTTTTATTGGGTGTTCTGATATGGGTTTGCTCTGTTTGTCTTCGTTCGTATGTGAAATTTTGTTTTGTATTTGGGTTTCTGATGAGCAAAACGGGGAAAAGAATCTAGTCCTTAGTCTGTATTGTTAAATTATTCTTTTCCATTCAAATAAAGTTGGAATGGATTGATCGTTATAAGTTAGTTCTGTTAATTGATTCTTTAGTAATGTTTACTTTGAAGATTGGCCTATGAAGATACGAATTTTTCATTTGTTTGATTTTTTTTATTTGGTTTTTGTCTTGATTGTTATTTGATGGTTGATGTTTTTATGCAACATATGTGGGTTTCTTGGTTTTTCTGTTGAATAAGTTTGGTAATAGGATGATTTTAGAGAAGCCAACTTTATTTGCTTTAGTTTAAAGAGTAAATTGGCGGAACCTTTTTCTGTTTATAATCAAGAGCTTTTTGATTGCCATATTTTGTGGAAAGTTGTCCTTTGACCATCCTTTTGTTTTTTCTTTTTTTTCTTTTCGTTTCTTTTTTTCTGTCCTTTACAGGTTTCGTCATTCAATTGAACAGTATTTGCAGTATGCTGATTGTTATATGACTTGCCTTTTGTATTTGAGTATCTATAATCATATGATTACTAATCGTAATGGAGGTGTTCTCTAATAAGCCACTTTTGTTTGTGTATTACGTGATATTTGTCTGCAACTTTCTTTTTCCGGAAACTGCATCTATCTACTTGTTTGAGGGAAAATGAAGGTTACTGTATGATTTCCATATCTGTGTGTTCTACAGGAATTTCTTGTGTTTAAGCTCTTCAATTCATTTGGAGGAGATCTTGCCTTTTGTATATATAGTACTGTTAGTTGCCGTGTTGCTTTAATCTGTGCTGTTGCTATAGTAAGAATAGATCTCCAGTGAGGCTTTATGTTACCTGAACTCTGGCTTACCTTAATGGAAGATGGATTCCCTTGTTGTTTACGTACCTCATTTACATGCTCCGCCCTACTATCTTATTCTAGTGATGTGGAATGGCCTTCCCTCCCCACAGTTATTATGCAGTAAAACCACAACTAGGATGCAATTTATGAGTTGAGTTTTCCTGCTCCTTTATGGTAATTTTGGCTGTTACTAATGTAGGAAAAGAATTTTGCTAATTAATGATAATTATTGTTTATGTCTGATTGGGGTCTTTATCCAGAACTTTCCTCTTGGTGCCTATGAATACCCAAGAATGTTATGTGAACCACAATATATCATTGGCTAAACTGATTTCTTGAGCAAAAATACTATGTGAATTTTTCCCTCCATTGGCATTTCTGCCTGTCTTTTTTGTTTCAATGTTGCTCCCCTCTTGAAGATGAGTGATGCTTATCATTATGTTTTCCCTTCTATTGAATATGGCTTCTCATGTTTATTATAACAGGAATTTCTCTGAGTGTACATAATTACTTCCAGTTTCTTATATGAGATGCTTGCTTCCTGAACTTAATCTGGAATCTACTATAGAGTACATTAGTTTTTGTTACTCGATAATTTGAAGCTTAACTTTGCTGGAATTAATTGCTGCTATCTTTGTCATTGGTAAACTGGTTAACCACGATTCATTGTTTTAATACTTGTCTAAATGCTGTTCAACTACAACTTTTTTCTTTTATGGGAAAATAATCTCTTTTCGCTTGTAAGGGAGCTGGTTTTATGTTAATTTAGATGTCGAACCTATATGAAGGTCTTGACTTCTTCAATATGTTATTGCTCATACAGGAATAAGGGTAGATAGTAAAGTAAGATGGATGAGTTTTCTGGTAGGAGACACAGGAGTTGGGGTGGTTGTCCCCAAAAAAGGATCTAGTCTTGTTTCCAGGGATGCCATTGATAAAAGAGATCAAAATGCTGAATTTTGCAATCGTATTGGATGCAATGGAAGACTTAAATATGGAAAGAGTAATCAAAGTAATTGTGCTGAGAAATACAAAACTTCATGGCCTTCCTGTCATTCTTCAAATGGCAAGCAGATCACTGGGAGCTCCTCAAGGACTTGTTTTCCAATTACTAATGGAAGAAAATCACGACATGATTCTGATTCTTATAGGAAATCTTCGTCTAACTTAGACAATGAATCTGCAGAATCTTGTGGTGTTCGTTATGAGCCAGCTGTTACAGAACACATCCCTTTAGTAAGTAGGAATCACACAGTACATCAGCCTGATTTACAAGATTCAAGTGCTGGTAAAGTCACACTGACAGAAGTAGGGAGTTTGACCACAGGATCAAATAATAAATCTCATAGAGTTAATTCGTCACAAGCCTCCATCTGGCTGTCAAAAGCCTCTTCCTGGTCCCTCTGTTACATCTGCTATTTCTACATCAAATAGTATAGCTTCAGGGACTAGAAGTACAATGGGGGTTGGTATGGTTTGAGAAATTTAAGATGCAACTCGATATCTGATGTTATCCCACAAGGTGGTTCAGCCTCAGAATCTAAGGTTAAGAGGGATGTTTTAAGAAAAAGAAGTCCTGAAGGGACAAATTGGTGCATCTTCTCCCAGAAAAAGAGGTAACATGGCTTGTTCTGAAGATGGACATGTCGCCGCCTCCAATACAGGAATTTCTGTCACTGGCTCAAGACATGGTAGAAGCTGGGTTTCAAATAGTGATTCTCGCACTGCATCTCTGAGGACTCGGAGGGCATTGAACTCAAATACTAGGATCGGGCTTTCAAATATTGACAACAGAAATGCTTTATTAACCAGTGAATCCAGTAGCAGTATTGCACAATTATCTAGACCTGAAACTCCTAATAGTGCTAATTTACATAGTTTATCACATCAATCTTCCATAGAAGGTTCTTCAAATGCTTCAAGCTCCTGTGGACTATCTGCGAGAACTGGTGGCAATGGAACTGGTATAATGTCCTTGATGCCCACAGAGCATGGTACTACTCATGCTTTCCGGCGACATAACCTGAATGGAGTTGCTGAGGTACTTGTCTGGTTCATCTGAAGAACTACACTCCTTTCTCACTTATGTGATTAACAGAGAACTCAATACTTCAGTTCTGTTTTCTTGATCTTGCCTTGGCAATTTTGTGTAACTTGTATTATTTCGTTGGTGCAGGTACTATTAGCTCTTGAGAGAATTGGGCATGATGAAGAGCTGAACTATGAGGTACTCAATCTTTGGTAACTTTATGATTTGTGCAGATTGGCATTTGTATGTTGACTTTACTTCTTATCCATTTGACTCAGCAATTACTTGCTTTGGAGAACAATTTATTTCTTGGCCACCTTAGCTTCTACGACCAGCACAAAGATATGAGATTAGATATTGATAACATGTCATATGAGGTAGGCTATCATAAGATGCAATAGATTGGGATCACTAAGTACAATATTGTTCTAACTACTTTTTATTCCTTTTCTGGCTAACCAGATCGTACGAACTTGAATTTATAACAATTGTCTTTTTAAATCAGCATTTTTTTGTTACTCGTGAAAGTTTTCTCATTTGTTTCTTGGCTATAAAATTGGTGCCGCTGATGTACAATGCCCTCTTTTCGTACTTCTCGACTATTTTTGTACTCCTTTTTGACAGGAATTACTTGCTTTAGAGGAGAGGATGGGTACTGTGAGCACAGCACTCTCGGAAGAGGCATTTGCTAAATGCATCACGAAAAGCATGTACCAGACTGCTACGGTAGATGTTGGGGCCTCTGGATGTAGTGAGGATGAAGCTGATATTAAATGCAGTATTTGCCAGGTGGTGTCCTCATAACCAAATATATGCTTTAGAAATTATGCTTTTGGTTTGGATGTGCTTTGATTGGAATTATAGTTACCGTTAAAAAAGTTGTTGGCAGTCAAAACGGAAGCAGCCTAACTTTAGCATAGAATTACCATCAGTGCTCATCCTAGATGAGAGATTTTAAGGTAAGCTTGGATTAAGTTGGCAATGTTGGCCAGTATTCTAAAAAGAGCTCTAGTGGAAGTAGGTTTTTTTTTTTTTTTTGAACAATGAATTCCCTAAGAAACGGACCAGAATATAAATCGGACATGTAGTACTCCCCCCCCCCCCCCCCCCCACCAAAAAAAAAGAAAAAAAGGAAGAAAAGAAAGGAAGGCCAAAGATGAATAAAGAGAATGTTTATTGTGAAGACTTAAATGTGTGTGCATGCTTGCCTGTGTCTCTTCTGGGTGAACCTCAGTAAATTTGCTTCAAATTCAACTTAGCTGATGATGACGATGAGCCTTCTGTTTTAGCTGCATCAATTTGGTTGTGCATATTATGTATAATTTATTGAGATTGGCACCGGGTGAAACCAGTTCTCTGTGATGCATTATTCTCGATTGTTCCAACAATGACGCATAAATAGCTCACAACAAATTTGATAATGCTACAAGTTTCCTGGTTTAGAATTAGGCCTATTTGAATGCCTGCAGAATATCTGATGCCTCATCTATGTTTTCCTATGGTGGATGATTTTCTCTAATTGGAGAGACTGATTTGCTAGAATTGCTTCCCATCTATTGGTTATACTTGAATTTCTTTCCATGCACACTCAAAAACATTGATGAAAAGCATCTACTTTGCAGGAAGAGTATGCGGTCGGAGATGAAATTGGGAAACTGGGATGTGAACATGGTTATCACGTGGCGTGTATACAGCAGTGGTTGCTGTTGAAGAATTGGTGTCCCATTTGCAAGGCTTCAGCTGCAACATCCCAGTCTTCTTTGTCGTCCTAGGCAGGCTCAAGTGCCAAACAGTACAAGGACGCTAAATAGCATACCCATGTACAGATTACAGTCTGGTCATGCTTTTGCACCTCCTCCTTTTTCTCATTTTTTTCTTCTTCTGATATTAATACTTCTTCGCTACATTCAGTTTAGTAAGCAATAACTACAGGTCATTGGCTCTGTAACGAATTCTAGATTTTTCTTTTCAATAAAATTTTAGCTCATCTGCTTCAATATCTAAGCGAGTTTGGTGTTTATCCTAAGGACACTTGTGATCTAAAATGGTTAATTGGGTGGTGATATTGTTAAAATATGATAGACCTGGTGCTGAAGTATCAAAGCTCGTAGAGATATCAAAGACTCGTTTAATGATTGTGTAATAAAGCATAGGTGTTTCATAACGTGTTGGTTAAAATGATATTGTCATAATATGTAAAGCAAGTCCGCCATTGTCATCATGACTATAATGCCTTCAATCAATTACTAGATTAAGTGTGTTAACGCTAAGCAGAAAGAAAGAACTGCATTTCTTTTCTCAAATTCAAACAATTTATTTTAATTGCAGGTTAATTGTTGCGCGTTCTTAGAGCAGTTCCAACTTTGAGATGGTAAATACTTCCTCACTTTTATGAAGAATTATATTGTTTCTTTTTGCAAGCCATCTCAGTTTCTTAGTAGAAATTTAGATGGCAGGGTAAAAGATAGGATAGGAGAGTTAAGATGTTGATAATTCTTTGAAAATTGTTTACATTTAAAATATGATTAACATTTGTATTTTTCTATACCTCTATAAAGTAAACATCATTTCTGTTCCGTTGAACAAATTTTACACGTTCGAAAGTTTTCAGGGCATGTAAGATGTTACTAGTTGACTAAATATTTCACTTGTATTGATAAAACAAATTGGTAACGAAATTATAAACATCTCAAAAATTAAAAGGTCTTCTACATAAGAGAAATAAATAATTTACACTTCAATCTCTTTGTCTAGCTGGAAAGAATTTTGAACGAAATGGAATTCAAGTATTTGTTCACCACTTCATCTATTTGTTTTTTGATGATCCACACGCTATTAAAACTGTTAAGCAATTTCTTTTAGATTGCTTAAAAATCATTTTACCGCTCTTTTTTTTTACCAAAACATGATTTGTACGAATGCTTATTTTTTTGCACTATTAACCAAACTTTGGTTGCTAGTACGACGAATCATAACACGGGTGCAACTTCTTATATATAAGAGGAGAGGAAGAATTAGGCCTGATATAAGCTTTAATGATTTTAAATTTTTCATAAGCACTAATGATTTCATTGATGTTGGGTTTAAAGGGGTGCCTTGGACATGATGTAATAATTGGGACAGAGGAGAGATAAAAGAGAGAATTGATATAATTCTAGGAACTAAGAAATGGCTTGATAAGGTGGATAAGGCTAAGGGATAATTTCAAAAACCTCAGAGTTTGTAAAATTTCAGGGACAATTTCAGGGACAATTTCACTACTCTCCTCTGAAGTTTGTAAAATTACACAAACCTCCCTTGAGGTTAAGGTTTTGATAACAAATTAGTCCAATTAAGGAGAGAGATGAAACTTTTAAAAAAGTATTTTAAGGAGAGAAATGAAACTTTTATTCCATAAATACCCCTTATGCATGTATATAAGTTGTATTAGTAAAAGAATAAAAATAATTAAAAGTTAAAAACTATTAATACATACATTTCACCACCCAAAAAGTTCACATTTAATAAATTAAACACAAATAAGTAAAACTACACTAATGATCACAAGATTCAACAAAACATACTAGTAATCTCTTTTGACATGATGTTTGTTATGATTCTTGTGATTTTGAACAGAAAAAATTTTCGAATTTTACCTTTCTTTTCCCTCCATTCTCCTTTACTAAATATCTAATGATTAAGTAATTAGAGTGCTAATTAACTATTAGTAAATAATTAATGAAAATAACTATTAAAAATTTCTTTAATGATGAATGATGACTTGTATTTACAAAATAACATCAATTGATATGCCTCATGGAGAAAGGAGGGAAAAGAAAGGTAAAATTCGAAAATTTATTCTATTACAAGAATTATAGCAAACATCATGTCGAAAGAGATGAATATTCTATTTTGTTGAATCTTGTGATCATTTATAGATTTGTTACTTATTTGTATTATCTAATTTATTAAATGTGAACTTTTTAAGTGGTGAAATGTGTGTATTAATTGTTTCTAACTTTTAATTGTTTTTGTTCTTTTACTAATACAACTTATATACATGCATAAGGGATATTTATGGAATAAAAGTTTTATCTCTCTCCTTAAGGTATTTTTTTAATGTTACTTTTTCTAACTGGACTAATTTTGTTATCAAACCTTAACCTCTGGGGAGGTTTATGTAATTTTATAAATTTTAGGGGAGGCTAGTGAAATTGTCATAAATCTCAGGGGAGGTTTCTGAAATTATCCATTAGGCTAAATGTATACATATTGAAAATGAAGCTTCTAACCATTGTATTTTGATCCTGGATGCTAAACCTTTGGGAAACAAATGGAAAAAGAGGTCTATGGTTGATAGAAGATGGCTACAGCACAAGGACATAGGAGAAATTGTGAGGAAGCTTGGGAAGGGGAACAAAGAGGATCCAGACTATTCACAGTCCAAAGCAAGATCAGAAAGTGCAAAATGGCCCTTCTTAACTGGAACAAAATGCTGAATAACAATGTTAGGAAACTGATAAGCCAGATTAAAAGAGAAATTAAAGCGGTAAAGGACAGTAATATTAGAAGGAAAAGGATTCAAGTGGTAGGGTTAACTAAAAGGCTAAGTGAAGCTCATAAACAAGAGGAGATCTAATGGAGCCAAAAAGCTAGGGTCAAATGGCTCAAAGGAGGCAAAAACACCAGCTTCTTTCATCCAAGTGTGGCCAGCAAAAGAAGGAAGAATAGAATCAGCATTTTGAGGAAGAGAGATGGGGAATGGTGTTGTGATGAGGAGGAGACAAAATAAGAAATTGTGAATTACTTTCAGCAAATCTTCACTACGATGATGCTCAAAGCTTTAACGAGATTTTGGATGCAATCCCACAGACTATAACTTCGGAGATGAATAGCAATTTGACTAAACCAATGACAGAGCAAGAAATCAGTCAGGCAGTCTTCTCAATGCATCTCAACAAGTCTTTGGGACCAGATGGTATGTCACCTATATTTTTCAAAAATTCTGGTCTGTGATTAAAGTAGATGTAATTAGTGCTGTTCAGAGCTTCTTCCATTTTGGTTATTTACTCAAATCTATTAATGAGAGACTGATAAGCTTAATTCCCAAAGTTGAATCCCCTTCCATGATTATTGAATTCAGACCTATAAGTCTCTGTAATGTCCTTTAGAAAATCATATCCAAAGTTTTGATCAACAGATTCAAATAAGTGCTTCATCTCTAAATTAGCCCTTCCAATCTGCTTTTGCTCCTGGGAGATAGTTTCTAGATAATGTTCTGATTCCACATAAAAGCATTCATTTCCTAAAGAATAAGAGAACTGGGAAAGATGGTTATATGGATATCAAATTATATATGTTTAAGGCTTATGACAGGGTTGAGTGGATCTTTTTAGCAAAAGTTATGGAAAAAATGGGATTTTGTAATAGGTGGATTCACTGGATCATGATGTGTATCACTAGTGTTACCTATTCGATTAACATTAATGGGGGAAAATCATCAAACCTACTAGAGGACTTAAGCACTGAGATCCTTTATCTCCCTACCTTTTTCTCATTTGTGCTGAGGGATTCTCTACCTTAGTAAAACAAGCTATGAAAATTACTCCAGGTGCTTGTAGTCTCTCTCACCTCTTTTTTACAGATGACTATTATTTTCTGCAAGGCAAAAGCTGATGAAGCTGCTCAATTCATGGAAGTGCTGGAAACATATGGAAAAACCTCAGGCCAGCTAATAAATGTGAAAAAGTCATCAGTATATTTCAGCAAAAATGTGAAAGAAAAGCAAAGAGTAGTAGTGATAACAAAGCTCAAAGGAATGAAGCAGGTAAAGCAAAGTAGATATTTAGGTTTGCCTTTAGTAATTGGCAGATCTAAGCAGCAAGTATTTAACTTCATCAGAGAGAAAATAATGAACAAATTAAAAGGACGGAAGGAGAAGTTACTAAGCCAAGTTGGAAAGGAGATTTTGCTAAAATCAGTAACATTAGCACTCCCTACTTATGTGATGTCGTCTTGCAGATTACCAAAAGAACTGTGTAGGAAGATAGGTCCGAAGATGGCTAAATTCTAGTGGGGCTAGAAGGAGGAGGTAAAAAAGATTCATTGGTTGAAATGGGGAAAATTGCCTGAAGCTAGATTAGGCTTTAGAGATCTGATAGAATTCAATCAAGCATTTTTGGCAAAGCAGCTGTTGAGGATTATAACTAAGCCAAATCTATTAATGAGAAAACTGATGAAGGCAAGGTAATTTAAGGGGTGCTCTATACAGAAAATGAAAGAAAGAAGTTATGATTCTTGGTGTTGGAAAAGTTTTGTTAAGTGCAAGAACCTTGCTGGAAGAAAGGATAAAGACAAGGGTAGGGGATAGCTAAGAAGACAAGTGGATACTTGATGCTGAGGATGGAAAAGTGAAATTGAAAGAAAGCCAGAATGTGGAAATACCAAGGTAGGTGAACTGATCAGTGAGGGGAAATGGAATGAAGAGTTAATAGAGGAAATGTTTGATGCAAATAACAGGAGGATTATACTAAGAATTCCTTTGAGCATTCAGAAAGAGAAGGATAGGGTCTACGGGTCAAAGTCTAATACAGGAGTGTTTAATACAGTTAAATTTGGATAGAAACTATGTGACGACCCCACCTCCCCCTAGGGCGTACCCCAGGGTTTAGCGGACCGCCTGCCCAACTCTCGCCAGGACTCACTCACTCACTTCAAACAAAATAGAGTACAACCTCAAGAATAAAAGAAATAACAGTTCCCAAGTTTGCAACGTACAAATACATTCATTTCTGTCTCAAACATTCATACAACCCCAAATACATCAAAAGATTGGAGTTCTAAATACATTCAACCCTAATCGAGCGACTAGTGCGAATACAATCGCAAAATTTCCAAAAACTAGACTATGCTAGCCTGTACCAGTCTCACGCCTCGCTTGTACCCCCTGTAAGGAAAACAAATGGCGTGGAATGAGCTAAAAGCCCAATGAGATTCTAAATAGCAAGTTGACCATTATTTAAAAGTTCACGTATCAAAATAGCAAAGTAGCGAGCATAACCAGTCCATAAAAGTGAGCAATAACACTTCAAGTAGCAAATCTCAAAATGAGCAAGTGTAAAATTCTTTCTAAAAGAAACAATAACACTACGAATAACAATAAAAGTATAAGGACACAGATGGCTCTCAGGAGCCAAATTCCCATTGCTTCACCAGAGTTTGATCAAGTATTAGTTAACACTCCATCAACTTTCATGTAGTACCCAATCCAGTAGTACTTCGCTTAACTCCCAATCCGTCCACCATTCAACCCCCTTACAGGGCCCGAACACCAACTAAACACTGGTGGTAATACTCGAGCATACCGATTAGTCAATGAGGTATCACTCCACTCGACAACACTAGATACCCATGATTCGTTATCTAATCGACCAAACCCGTGCCGACTCGACTCGATTAACTAGCCAGTGGGGTTTAGATTCCCAAGTAGTCACTATAGTCAATGACCAATCGACTTAGTCAAGAGAAAAGTACGGAGACGGAAATGAGAGGTACCTCCTACTCGTATCGAGTGTGGTACATACTGCCGCTCAGCACTTACAATTCAAGCACAAGTACAAATACAAGTACAAGTCAATGCAAATCAAGTCACTTGTACAAGCATGAATGAGATATCAAGTATTTATTTGAGTTAGGTCAAGTGCGATAAAGTACACACTTGCCCGACCAAACCAAGCAAATCTTATCTGATCATGTTGGTCAATCAAATATCAAGTTCAATCATGTATTTGGAAGCACTCACCAAAGATTTAGTGCTTGTCAAAATCACGTTCAGGTGTAACTCCTTGGTTGGAGTCCAAATCTGCGATACAATATCATTTAAGAACTTAAAATCCACTAGGATTCGAAACATAAGAGTTTCGCTTCAAGAAGATCAAGTAAATGAAACTTGTTTAAGTAGTAGTCATATGACTTTTCAAACTCTCGAAAATTCATGCTCGCTCTTTTAGTTTCGATAAAGAAGTGATTCATACTTTGAAAATCACACTTGGTATGACAAATCGAGAAAATCATGTTTTGAAGAGTCGCTACTTTCACTTGTCCAAGGGTACGAGTCTCAGCCAAATTTTAGTTTATATACCTCTACGAAAGAAAACTCGAATACCCTAGACAATCCAAGTTCAATTCGATCTCAAATCGTCGCTCAAGTCGCGAGTACACACTTAACCCTTGAGTGAAAATTTCGGCGGCATGCCCTTTGTATTTAGCTATTTTCCAGCTGTTTTATGGCTTCATTATTTTCCTCAACTCAGCCCAAATTCACACATAAACAATGTTAACACAATAGCCCTTCAACTAGTCTCAATATCATCCAATTACAAGACAAGTCTAGCACTACAACTATCAAAATCAAAGTTGGAACTAGTATTAAAGAAGAATAACTAAATAATAGATGGACATCTTCCGGCGTTTTAGACACAGCCAAAGCTATGCTTATCGGATTGGAGTAAACTTTATGCTGTTTCGAAGCTAAGACATAGACCTACATTTCTATGAATACATAAACATCTAGTTCATGCATTTTCAGGGTCAAAATGTGCAATCTCAGAGAAAACAGAACACTGCCCGCGCAATAGAGCATTTGGCAGTCAGGGGTAATTTTGTCATTACACATGCTACAGTGCTCCAGTTGAGCTGAAATTTTACAAGCATCTATTTAACTCCATTCTCTACAACTTTCATGTTTTGACCTACACCTGATTCAGCTTCTATCATACCCGAATATACAGATCAGAAACATGGCAGATTCTACTATTAATGCTGGAATTTCCTCTAAACAAGTTAAACTAACACATAAAACCTCAATATTACACATGGCAAAGTTATCAAACCATGGCCAATTATAAAGCATCATATAAAGGCAGAAAATTCCCCATAAAACTGAAAATTTCCATAACACTACTTCAACCCATGAAATTTTCCCATAAAACTACCAAAACTACAACTTTAAGCTACTAGTTTACACATATATGAAGTAGAGGGAAGTTTCTTACCAAAGTCACCTTAATCCCTATGCAAAGAGGCTGCCAAGACCTTCCTCTTCCCAAATCACTCCACCAAAACCCTTAAACTTCCTTAGTGATCAACTTTTGTGGAGGAGTTTGCAAGATTATCAGTTGAAACTCAAGATTGAGGCTTGAAATTGAAGTGCAAGATGAAGTTTTCTCTCCCTTTCTCTCCCTCAAGTTTTGGCCAAGACAAGGTGAAGAAATGAAGAAATTGTGGTCAAAATTAGAGTTTTAGGAAAGGTAAGAAACCTTCGGTCAAAGTTGGTTGGATTGCCGCCACTTGTCGCAACAAGATTGAATCTTAAAATTGTCTTTTCTCTCTCTTATTCTTGGTCAAAGATTGTGGTTGGTTTAAGGGATATTTTAGGGTTAATTAGATAAAATAAAAGCAAGGATATTAAAATAATAAAAGTAGTATTCAAATGGTGCACTCAATCGGTAGCAAACGGTGCACGTCGGTTCGAGCCGTTTTTCCCTAACTCGCGCGTACTAGTGTTTTAACTTATGATTCACTCACTTATTATTATCACTTCTAATCACACACTTTTTTCTTACCTAATACTTGCTCTTATCCATCAAATTTAGTACACACACCTCACCAAGTGATCACACTACCAAAATGCACCAAAAACACACCAAAAACCCTAGTATGCACAAAAAACCCTAACTTATGCCATTCCTTTAGAAAAATCATAACTTGAGTTATAAATATCAAAAATTCATACAACTTGGCTTGTTAAAAACTAGACTTCAAATAACTAAAAATCTTTAGAAGACATCTCAAAGAGATTCAGCTCATAAGTTGGTCCAAATTGAGCCATAAGCTACTACAACATTCCTATGTTTACTTGTGTAAGGCAGAATTTTCAGTCAACTTTGGCAATTTCCTAGAATTTATAGAGATTGAATCAAACTCTGAGTTTTACACCGTAGGAAGCCCTATGAGTCTAGTTTCAAACGCAACAAACAGAACTCAATTCCGACTTTTCTATACGAAGTTATAGCCAATTTTCCAAAGCTGCACAGAGCCTCCTGCGAAACTTTCTAGATTTTCTAACAACTTGAGATTATGAAACTTTTCTTAACAAAATTCACTCCCTTGACTCAAATTCAACCATTAAAACAACCAAGAATCAAGGGTAAGTGAGTTCACATAAGGGTTATAAAGGCAAGTAAAATTTCAGGGTCTCACAAACTAGCAAAGGAGAGGAGAAAAAGAAAAGATCAACTAAATAGGGAAGTAGATTCAATCAATAAAAGAGAAGGAGCTGATGAAACCTAGAAGTTTCTATGGGGACTAAACATGTAACATAAAACATTTTGTTTGCAAATGTTCGAAGGGAATTCTTCCAGTTAATGCAATAGTAAAGGAAAGATGATCCAAAGGTGACCGTATCTGTAAATGCTATGGTGAAAGTCCTGAAACGTTAGAACATACGTTAATTTTTTTTAGAAATACTAGAACAATCTGGAAAGCTGCACCTCTGAGTTGGGATAGATTGGACGACTATAGAAATAACTTCTGGCATTGGTAGGAGGAACTAAAGGATGCTGTAGTAAGAGAAAATGGAAACGAACATATAATTCTAACAGTAAACTTACTTTGGCAGATTTGGAGTCAAGAAATGAAAAGCAGTTTAACAGCACTAACAGAGATCCAATGGTAGCAATGAACAAAGCAATATTGGAATAGAATGAATATCAGGTAGCATAGGAGTAGGAGATGGAGATGGGAATTCAAAACAAGAAGAAAAAAGAGAAGATAAGCATTGGAAGAACCACAAACTGGATGGATTAAGGTGAATACAGATGCAGTTTCAAACAACAAATTTAATAGGGCAGGTTGGGGTATTGTAGCAAGAAGCTAGCAAGGCAAAGTGATTGTTGTATGGGGCTTATCCTCTAAAAGCTGCTCAAATGCAAGGCTTGAAGAGGCACTAGCACTTAGAGCTGCCATGATAAGAGCAAAGCAACAAGGCTGGAAGAGAGTAGAATTCGAATCAAATTGCAAACAAGTGGTTGACAAAGTGAATGAGAAGGGGGAGGATATGCTTACAGCAACTATTCTGAAGGATGTCAGGATGCTAAAGTATGAATTTGATACATGTTGTGCTTCCTTCACTAAGAGGGAAACAGCACTGTTAGCCATCAACTAACAAAAATTTGTTAGAAACTCAAAGATGTAATTGAATGGAAACAAGAATTCCCAATTTGGTTGCTTGAGGTTGCTCAAGCAGATTTTGTGGGGCAATTGCCCTAATTCTGTAAAAACTTCTCATGATGGAATGAAAGTTGCTGTTTAAAATAAATAAATAAAAACCCTTCTTCTATCAAAGGCCTATCATGTAATTTAGTTGACAAGACTTAGGCCCCCCACAATAAGGACTGCTAATATTATATTAGTTTGCATCTTCTCTTTTTATTACTCCCACACTTGATATGGTTTTCATCCAGGATCCCTTTGCAAAGGCCATCTATGTTTCCATGCGAAGAACCTTTAATGAAGTGGAAAAAAAAAAGTACCAAGACAGTCAAAACCAGCAATTTATGATGGATGGTTCAACCAATAATTTGAGAAACCACATATAAGAGTTTCAGATAAATCTTCAGCACTTCAACTCAAAACACATAAAGCTATTCATTTGCAGTTGAAATATGACAAATTTTCATTGCAATTTACCCATTTCTATTCGCCATCCTTCCCATGGTTTCATGTACCAAGTCCCCAGCATGAGATTCCCTTATCCGTCCAATATAGAAACATAAATAAACAATTCTACACCTAAGATCACAAGACACCCAAAACAAACAAGATTGCCTGGACCAACTCAAAACCTCCAAGCATTTTGAGTTGGAGCTGATAAACATAGAAGTTAACATACAATTAGTACACTCGATGCATTCAAAGATCGATAGGGTCGCAATAGCCAACCTTCTCGTGGTTTTGGCTAAACATGCCCTTTTACAAAACTTCCCTATTTGTCCCAAGAGGGGGGACTTTTTTTGTTTGTTTGGTAGGCGGGCTGGGAAGAGAGGGGTGGTTCAGGAAGTCAATATGATATTAGATAAAAAAAAAAAAAAGAGCTTCTACACGGACAAAAAGGACTGCTAGCACCAAACTGGAAATCTCCAAAACTTGCATTAAACCTAATAAATAACCATGTGTATACACAATTTGTAAACTCAACATCTCATACCTAACCTAAGTTCCTCGCAGGAAGCTACACTTTACCTTGTTTCTTAACTTGAAACTAAAACCTATTCACCCAGTAGTACAACATTTCTCTCACAAGAAAAATCTTCTGGCAACTAGTATCCATTTCCGGCTGGTATTCAAAAGAAAAACAAAGCAGAGCACAAAAATGAATTAGTTGGATACAGGCAAAAAAGATAAAAATTTGTTTAAGTACTAAAGCCCTTATATCTAAATCAAGCATTATTGCAGAATAAAAGATAAGGGGCAATCACCTTGTGAACCCACTCATATTCCCCACCCTTTGAATCAAATGTTCCATGTTGTAGACGTAATTAACTTTAATGTGAAACGAGGACCACATTCCTGCAAGATTTCCATCTGATGTTACAAAAGGCCACCATTAGGCAGAGGATATATTAAGTGAACTAGATGAGGACTATCAACAATTACACAATATCTGGCAGCTGTAAACTTTTTTACTACAACTTCAATGGCAAACACATATAATAATAAACTTTAAAAATGGTCAAGCACAATAACTCAAACTTTTTTGTTTTTTTTGCAATGTTTGCCGAATAACTACCCTAAAAACCTATCATTTGAGGCAAATGCAGGTTCAACATCTGAATAAGATGACAATAGCATCACTTAAGTAGCTCCATCTTATTAACTCTAATTAAAAGATTTCATTAGCATCATTCAAACATTTTATCTTGTTGGAAAACTCATCACTTTTTTGTTTCTC